>JAAVUD010000229.1:0-30655 GCA_014898915.1 Fusarium chlamydosporum | reverse complement strand
GGCGAGGAGGGGAGGAAAGGGAGTCGAAGGTTGACCATGGGCCATCAGTCAGATCCTCCCCCTGAAGAGGGAGCCCGTCTGCGCTGCGTCAACGGAGCATCTGGTCACTGTCCATTCCGGAAGGCCTGGCATTTTAGAAGCAAGGTATCCCATCATGAGAGCCCAAAGTTGAGAAAGTTCTGCCTTTTGTTCGGACATTTTATTGCTGCTCTTACTGCTGCTGAGGTAAATTTCTAGAAGAGCAGAACTCAGGTAGAAATATACGTCGATGGCCACTGTACACTGTGGGGAAAGTGCAGCCTGGAAAAGAAGGCGCAGGCTACAGTCAGGACGGGAGAGAAAGAACTCGTTGAGGATACCTGACTAGGTAGGTAGGTAGGTAAGGTAAGGTAATAACCTAGGTAGGCAGCAACTTGGGAAGGAAACCCCTGAGAAGGCCTTACGGGGAAGGCGCAACGCCTGACAAGCAAAGACTGGACGCGCATCCCATAATACAAAGTACCGTGAAAGGACCGAGTACCTGATGTGGGAGTTTCGGTCGTCTACTGTTAATCACTGTGTCGCCATTGCTGTGATAGTGGTTGTAATGCAATGGTATGGCTCGGGCCTCCACTGATACTGATCTGTATCGATGTCGTTACTCAACCGTAGTAAAGTCTTGGGGCGAATCACAAACCAACACATCTAAAAAGGGGAACTAACAGAATTAATAGTCTAAGCTTATGCTTGAGGAATCAGTTCTGTCCTAAAGCTTTTCGTCATACCCTATAATTTAGTACAATAATGGACCTCCCATACGGATGATGTTGGGCATGTCTGCCTTTCACTCCTTTCCAGTGTCAACCAGACTGCACGTTTATATCCAATATTTACAAGTCGCAACAAACTGAACATGAAACACGAAATCAAAAAGTAGAATACCTACCTGCTTTCGGCTATACCAACACTGGCACAGCATCTCCTGCAAGTTTAGCAGATTACTATGCCCACCGTGAAAATACAGATGAGTACAGTGGTATCAACGCACACGGATACATGATCGATACTTAAAAAAGCATCTTCTACCCCCATCAACAAACGTATACTCGTTCCCAGAATGGAATGTCCGGCCCTGTGCGTATCCGAGGGCGGCTAAGCACGATCTATACCCGCGCGTTATCGCGGGAAATCGCGGGCTGACCTCTACACCTTGTAAAAAGTGACATCAAGATCAATAACACCACGGAAAAAGGAAATTTACCATGGAGTAGCAAAATGATATTTCTTCTACTTACTTAAGGACTTAGACGTGTGGTGACTTGGAGTGTGAAAATGGCCTGTCTTGGTTGACTGGCTACGGGCTCGTGTAGATAACAGTCTTACTGAACTTGCAATACCGTTCCCTTAGCTTTTGAAGTTCTGTTGAAATATTGACAAGCTCATTAATTGTGATCATCTCGTTTTGTTTCTCCAGAACTGAGTTTTTATTCTGACTCGGGAATTTTCGTATATTGTAACTCAGGCCCCCATACCCCTGTTATAAACGATTACACATAGCAACAACCAAAAGGCACTCAACGCGGGGGGACATAATTGAGTTGGCAGATCATTCTGGAGAAAACTTGGGGAAAACGTGAGTGAAACGGCAACCTGAGTTTGTATTACCAATGGATTGATTATGTGTCGTGGGATGTGGCTCCTCGGAAGAGGGCATGTCATTACCTAGGTAGTGCAGCGGTTAGTCCAACGGCCAGTCGAGACGAATAATTCTTTCATATTTCTAACCGGGTTATGATTGAAGGAAATAGTCTAGTGCCGTCTGTAACCGTTACTGGAGTGTTGATCAAACGCTGGAGTGTATAAAAGTCGCGAAGCATTGCCTAATATAGCCATCCCCAGTACTGAACATATAACGTTTAGACCCTGAACAACCGCGCGCTCTCTTCCCCGGCACTGCACATGCTTTCGGGCTGGTGCTCTGTTCAGCTCGGCTCCGCGTCTCGACTTTCAAGGGATCAAATTCAAGGGGCGAGAAAAAGCCCATCTTTTGGCTCGGGGCCTCCGCTTTTCGCTTTGAAGGTTTTGGGATCATTAGGTAAAATGGACCGAGTTTTGAGTAAGAGAATCCACAACGGACGATCAGCTTGTTTTTTTTTCCTTTGGTCCAGGGACCTTGACCTTCAACTTCTTCAGTAAAAGACCGTTGCTTTCAGTCCACTTCGGCCTACTTTATAATGTTGGGAAAGTGTATAATCATTGTCTGTCTGTGAGTAAGATAGAAGACAAAGAGTTCAGCTGACCAAGAAAAGAAAAAAACGTATTAGAAAAAGTCTTGATTCCAGTGGTTGTCCAAGCTACCTACTGATGGATGGATGTTAGCTGATTCGCCTACCAGTGGAGTCACCTCAACTGAACCAACCACGAACCGCTAAAAGAAGCGTTCCTTGCCCGATTTTCTAGAAACACCACGGAAAATCCACTTTATACTCCATTTCACTTCATGGATCGTGGAGTGGCCCTTTCGTGTTGTATGACATGAACTGACAAACTTTTTCCTTCCCTTCGCCTCTTCCCAGCTTTATCGACAATGTTAATCTCCACGTCCGACGTCGGTCTCGGCGAGTCGAGTCGAGTCATTATGTTGTGGCCCTATTAACTTGACACATTACACACTACACACTACAAAGCTTACCTGGTCCCGCCTTCTACACTTCACTTCACATCACTTCTCTTCCCCTTCTTCAACAAGTGTTTTCCGAAATCTCGAGTTCGACCCAAATAAAACTGTCTGTGTGACAATGGGAGACTAATTGCACAAAATCACCACCATCATGATCCCCACAACTACCACCGCGGTCGAAGCCGCCGCCAACAAGAACAAGGCTAAGAACAAGGACGCGCCTCAACGACAAGACCCTCAAGACAACATCCTTTCAGGCCCCATCGCTGAAGATTATGATTCAACCAGCGAGAAGATGATTGGCGAAGTCACAGAGTTCGAGAAACGCAAGATCCTCGACGGAAAGGCCAAGTTCAACCGTCTCGGCTGGAAGCGCCTCACCATTGTACTCATCGTCCAGGCTGTCGCTCTCGGCTCCCTCTCCATCCCCGGCGCCTTCGCCACGCTGGGTATGGTTGCTGGCGTGATCTGCTCTGTCGGTATGGGTCTGATTGCCATCTACACGTCCTACATCGTCGGCCAGGTCAAGGTCAAGTACCCTCATGTTGAGCACTATCCCGGCGCGGGTGGGCTCATGTTTGGTCGTTGGGGAGCAGAAGCCTTCGGCGCCATGGTTACCCTTCAGCTTCTCCTCCTCACAGCTTCTCATTGCTTGACGGGAACGATCGCCTTTTCGACGCTTACTGAGAGTAACATCTGCAGTCTTGTCTGGGGTGTCATATCTGCTATCCTTCTGCTGCTCCTTGCAGTGCCTCCTAGTTTTGCCGAGGTGGCTATTCTGGGCTACATTGACTTTGCGTCCATCATTGCTGCTATTGGCATCACCATCATCGCGACTGGTATCAGAGCTAGTGACGCACCGGAGCCTGCCAATTGGTCTGCTTGGCCCAAGGAGGATGTCACTTTCGCGCAGGCCTTTATTGCGGTTTGCAATATCTTCTTCGCCTACAGTTTCTCTATCTCTCAGTTCAGCTTCATGGACGAGATGCATACGCCTACCGACTACATGAAGGCTATCTGGACGCTTGGCGGTCTGGAAATCGTCATCTACACCCTCACCGGCGCCCTCATCTACTCTTTCGTTGGTGTCGATGTCAAGTCTCCTGCTCTCTTGTCAGCAGGCCATACTGTCGCAAAGGTTGCCTTTGGCGTCGCTTTGCCGGTCATCTTCATCAGTGGCTCTATCAACACAACCGTTGCCGTGCGTTATATTCACGGCCGTGTCCACGAGAACTCGATCGCCAAGTACATCAACACTCCCAAGGGTTGGATCTCTTGGTTGTTCCTTATCAGCATCTTCACCTGGATTGGCTTCGTCATCGCAGAGGCTATTCCCTTCTTCAGCGATTTGATTGCCATCACATCGAGCTTGCTAAACTCTGGCTTCACGCTGTACTGGCCTGCTGTCATGTGGTTCATGCTCCTCAAGAAGGGTAAATGGTACAGCCGAGAAAACATTCTCGTCGCCATTGTCAACATCATCATTTTCCTCCTTGGTATTGTCTTTTTGGTCGCCGGAACCTACTCGGCTATCATCGATATTGTGAGTCAATTGCATATAGAAAAAGCTGGACTACTTACTAACATTGCTCAGATCGATCAGTACGACCACGGAACTGTCAAGAATGCTTTCACCTGTGCTCCTCTTGGCTAAGATGTCATCAGGTTGGTGAAGAATTGACAGACTCGAGTGACTGGCTCACTCCGAGTCAAGTCAGGCGATGGGATACTCATGTCACACTATGTCCATATCCTACATAATACAGCACCAAAACACCATCGTAGGGGCCATGCGTAAACGTAGACGTGACATGTACTCAACAAAGTTCCAAGATTCCTGGCGTAGATACCAAGTCATTCAGACCACTGGGAAGCGTACGCAGTTGCACAGCAGCATGCACGGCAATGCAAACGGATTGCCATGTCATTTATCTTCGATGCATGCACACAAAACTCTGGTGCAACTTGCAAATTAGTATTAGGACTCTGGTCACAAGTTACGACAGCATTAGGATCAAGGAGCACTGTAACTCTATTCGACTATTCTATCCATCTACCATAGCAATATAAATAAATCTCTACAACTTAGCTTGCTCAAGCCTTGTTAATTTGCGTAATGGAGGACCACCTCGACTACCATCACCTTGCTTCACCATGTCTTGTCCAGTTGGTGCTCGTAACCTCCACTTATGCCGAAGCTCCTCTGTGGCCTTATTCTCGTAACAGTCGGCGATGTACCGTCCCAAAACAGGGAGGAACTTAAATGCGCTATCTTCTGTCAGTATGTCTTTGTAACAAGAACAGAACAACCTACTGTCCAGAGCCACCGGTGGCTAGAAAAAGTCCCTCGCGGTCGGGATGATGATCCACGATAAAGTCGCCCTCGGGCGTATCAGAGTACCAGCAAAGTCGCTGTCTCAGCCACTCATGATTGCCAATCTCAGGTACAAGCTGTTGGAGGCCCTCGCGGAGAGCCTGCTGAGCGTCTTCGGGGAGATAATTCGCAGTGGCATTGTTCTCATCGCTTTTGGGAGCTGACACTTTTCGAGACCCGTCAAGAGGGTCTTGAACGTCAAAGTCAGTAGCCCATCCATAGCCGTGGCGTGCGATCTTGAGAACGTGGGACTTTGGTGTGGGAGGGAAGACGAAAACGCCTGTGCTGAGGTTGATTATGACGGGCATTTCGGCGAGTTTCTTTGCTTCCTCGGGAGTCAGACGGACAAAACCAACTGGTTGACCAGAGCCAGATGATGCATGGCTGATTGGAAGCAGTCTGTTGGACCACGCTCCTGTGGCCAAGACAACCTGCGCAGCCGGTATGGGTTCTCCTTCAGCCACATTAACGCCGGTGACTCTGCGTCCACTGTACCGCAACGACAAAACCCTGCCTCTTGCACCAGTGACAAAGGAGACGCCAGCAATACTACACTCCGTAGCCAACTGTCGTATACTCGACTCAGCGTCAGCCCAACCACCAGTCTTGTTGTAATACGCCTTCAGACCATCAAGCTTTGCCTGTACTGCAGGGAACTGCTTGCGAATATCGTATGCATCCTCATACTCTTCCAGTGTATCACCCAGAGACTTGGTCGCGTTCTTGCTCTGCTCGGCAAAAGAATTTCCTGACTTTTCTGATAGCATCACAAAGCCTGACTGGTGAAAGTGGTCTGAGTATTCGCCCACCCAGCCTTCCAGGGCTTCGCGAGCCATCTTGCCGTAAAATGGATCGGCATATTCCACGCGGATGACACGAGATATGTCAACGCTGCTCCCGTCTATCACAGGCGGTAAGTAACGATCCAATACTGTGACATTCTGGTAGCCTCTCTTCTTGAGCTCGAGGGCGGTTGAAAGCCCAAAGACGCCAGCGCCCACAATGACGATGGGTTCGCTTTTGGCCACTGGTTTTCTGGAGGTCATTGTTGAGAGGGTATGAACGGTGTTATAAGTCACTATACAATAGAAGTAAGAATCTGATTAAGAAGCGAATATAAGGAACGTCTGGATTTATAGTAATGAGACGACATATAAGTCCCAGGACGGAAAACTGGTGTAAAACTCCGTGTCCAGAGCCATTGACCAATCGTGTTTCATGCTATTTCGACAGACGGGCACGGAGAATTATCATCATGGTTCCCTAGCATTCGACACGCGAGTAACGAACGATCTTACGAGAGAAACAGTTCTTAAATGTCCTTCTATGGCCAAAAAGAAATTTATATTGTTACTCGGTATGTAAAGCCTCAACAATCGGGATTGCATCTCCAATTCTAGGGTCACGTGTCGGGATGCTTACTCGTGATAACTCGGTGGGCACGGAGAACCTCAATCCCCCAACTTCACCAAACAACTTACACGCTTTGTCTCCAGTATTGATTATTGCAAATATCTTTATGAAAACCCCCTGTCGACTTGGTCATGACTCCCAATCCCGAATCATCCGTGCGACGCGCCTGTGAGAGCTGTCGGTAAGTGCCAACAATTCTCAGAAATGGGTCACCTCCACCAAATCCGGGGTAAAGAAGCTAATGGATTGTACAGACGGAAAAAGACAAAATGTACTGGCGAAAAACCTGTTTGTTCTTTCTGCGAGCGTTTACAACAAGATTGCGTGTATTTGCCGCGGAATAGAGAAACTGCGAAGAGAAAGAGGAGGACATCTAGAGCGTGAGTCGATCAATATCTCTAAGTAGACTGTACTAATACGTGTCAGAGCGGCCGGGTCGAGAGATCAGACAGTCAGTTTCGGGAGCCAATTTGAAGACACGAATGAGCTTATCGGGTAAGGAAAATAGTCCATGTTATTTGCTGTGACTGACTTGTGCCCTAGATCGCAGGTCGCTTCGTCAAGTACTGGCTCAGCGTTGACACCTGACTCACTACCAAGGCCAAGAAATCGAACAGGGTCCATGGTAGAGAGTGCCTCGAGACGCATGAACAGGATAAACATCCATGAGGAACCCTCGTCATCTTGGTACGTCTCGAAACCCGGTCAACTCGTTCAATCTAATCATCAGCAGGGCGTCTCTACCAGAGGTGAACCCATCTTCAACTTCACTCGACCATGCAGTACAAGAGTACAGAAGACGGCTATACTTTCAGCCACTACCTCTTTTCAACCCGGAAGGTCTAAGAGATCGCATTGAGAGGTTCCCCATGTTCTTGCAATGGATCTTTCTCGCACTTGCACTCTCAAATCTTCCATATGATGCGAGTAGCGCCAAGGAAGCTGACCTGATTCATTCGCATGCGAGAGCTGCGCGAGACACAGTGTTGGAACTTGCTATGAGAGGGACAGCTCAGCTCGAAATCTCGCAAGCGTTGTGCCTACTCGCGCTTGGTGACATTCTCGGTATTTTGCCCACGGCCACTTTATGACACAATACTAATTCACCTCAGAAGGAAGACCCGCTCTCGCTCTAATGACAATAGGAGCCGCCAGTAGACTTGAACTTGTCCGCGGAGCAGCATACTCAGAATCCACTCACAACACCAAAGGCGACGCCAGTTTAAGATGTTACTGGAGTGTCTTCATTCTCGAGAAAGGATTCGCTCCTCGCTTCACTCTCTTGTCCCAAACGCACACCAAGCCCGAATATCCACGTAGTGCACGTGAGCCCTCACCACCAGCGTATTTGGGTGACGAAGAGTATGCGCCAGACCTAGTAACTATTCGCGACGACCTGAGAACAGATCCAGGAATCACATCGCATGCTGTGCGAGCGGTCTCCTTCTGCGGAGACGTCATATCATATCTCCACGCGCTGCATATAGGAAAGGCTGATAATCCTGCTGACACGAACTCCAACTTTTACCAATTGACAAACACGCTTTACGATCTGGAATCGAGGCTTGGACATATACACTTTGTTCGCAATGTAGGCTTCTCGGAAAGAACAGCGGAGGAGTTTGAAAGACATAGAGAGTATTGGGCGCCTTGGTTGTTGTTCCAGATAACGGCACATGCAACACAGGCGCTGTTGAATCATCCTTTCATTCATCTTGTTACTTTACGAAGGGCGAATCGACCATCACAGCCCCGACTTTTTCTCCAACAGACAGTTGACCAGGCCATGTTTCATTCAGCATGGGTTACTCGCTTGGTTCAGACGTGCATGGATCGAGGATTAATGGTGTATGATCCGTTGATTGGTGACCTGGTTGCCGCGACAGCTACTATCCCCTGGCTGTTCCAATATGCTCGCGATACAAAAGTGTCGGAGACTTCGAAAGAAAACTACAGAAAATGCATCGACTTTTTAGAAACTATGCCAGATCCCTCTCCAAGGAGCATACAAAAGGTACATCGACCCCAATATTTGTGAAGACGCTAGACTAACAAATAGCAGCGGGAGCTTCTGCATCAACTCCAAACCATGTCGAGTCAAGCCCACGACAACAACATGATAAGTTTCCAGCCGTCCAAGATCTGGCAGCTCATCGATACGGACATCATGGACGCGGTAGCACCCCAACCCACGACTGGCGATGCGGTGGGCCAATCTGATGCCTCCAAGACAACTGTGAGTGTGCAGACAACATTTGTTCACCCTGTTGGTGAGAGGCGGACGGATCAGCGGCAGACCAATATGAGTGAGTGTCTTGCAGAAACGGGCGATCTTTATGAGGGATTGGAACAGTATTCTCTGGATAGTATATTCTCGCAGCCTATGTTTATTGATCATGCGTGGTTACATGTATAGTCTAATAATATTAAAACTTCGAAGACTATTTAGTCATGCTTCATACTTGAGAGGTCCAGGTCCACTGAGAAACGATGTAAATCTTGACCATTCTGCTTCCGCAAGAATCTGGTTCCTTTCATTGTCCCTACTACTCAACATATCAATGCTCCTATCTGACCCATTAAGAAGCGCATTTGTATTATGACCAACGCTGCACAAACTCATCCTTCTTGACACTCTTAGCTAAAGCCTTCTTCGCAACAACTCCATCGAGTTTCTCCCTGACACCCTCTACATCCCTCGCCAACGCAACAACAGTCTCCTCGAACTCGGGATCAACCATCTTGACTTCTCCAAAAGGACTCTCAGCCAGTACACTATCCCGCAGCAACTGAATCGCCAACCTAGCATCATCCAGCCTTGACGTGACACTCGTCTCAAAGCTCTCCTGCGCACCGCGCACCACATCCGTCGTCTTGCTCGAGCGATCACCGAAAGCCTTGTCAAGAGCAGATACTTGATCTTGAATGGAAGCTTCTTCAGCGTCTGGCAGCGAGAGGGCGAGATCGCGGAGGAGAGCTTCTATGGCGGGTTCGTCAAGGATACCAGACGAGCGACGTCTATTTTTGCTGTTGGCGCCGCGACGGTTGCCGTCTGTGTTGGCGCGCATGCGGATGGGTGAGGGGTTACGAATTGGCGATGCAGGCATAGCTGCCCTGAGAGACTTTTTCTTCTCGGGAGAAAGGGATGCAGAGGATTCGGCTTTGGCGGTGGCGATGATGGATGCTGCTGCTGCGTTGTGGGACTTGAGTGTTTCCACACGATCTGTAAGGAGTGTTATCTTGTCTACAAGATGGTCCAGGCATTCATTGACCTAGATATTATTAGTAACTCTTTGATGCACGTCAGGGTGAACATACATATGACACTGCCACCGCTGAGCGGTGCAGACTCTGTCCGCTTTGAGCGTCTGTTGACTTCAGAGCTGGTTCCAGATGCTGCTGCTCAGCTGACATTTGTGCAACGGGCAAGATCTCCGAGTAAAGCGACTCGAGCTCTTCCTCTAGAGCTTTGACATCATCTTGAGTAGCGGACTTTACATCCCCCGAACGCTCTGCTGCGATGATAGCTTCAAGGTAGATCCTGTCCAGTCTTGTTCGAAGGGTCTCGACTGTTGTCTTGATCAATCTGCAAAGCGGTTAGCATCATCAATGTGAGGATGAGAACTAGAACTTACCTCATACAAGTCTCTCGTAGCTTCTCAATCGTCTTCTCTTCCTCAGGATCCTGCTGATCCAGTTCCCATCCAAGCTTCTGCAGACTCGACAAGAGCTTATCATCCGATTGGAAAACACTTTCAACAGTTCTTTTCACATTGGAGCGAGAGTCCTTAGCAATCTGCTCCAAATCTGCGACACGATACTCGAGACTTTGGGCCTCTCCATCGACCTAGATGTAACAATCTTAGAACACTGCATCTCACGATAATGAATGGGTTTGCGTTACCTCAAAAACCAGCTTCTTCAATGCATGCTTCGTCTTATTAAGACGTTCCTCTTCCAGATCCCTGCGCTGATGCTCCGCCTCATCACGTTTCTTGACCAAGCGCGCAAGCGCATCCTGCTGCTGTCGTAACGTCTCAGTCTGCTTGGTGATGGTCTCCGTGGAGCGATTCAGCTCTTCTATGGCAGCACGAATATCATCTTCGTTGACCGCCTGCACCTCACCCAAGTCATGCAGCTCAGCGAGCCGATCGACTTGCCCGTTCTTGTCAAGGGCGGTATACCTAGAAGCCGAAAAAGTCAGAGATCTGAGGTGCTGCACAAAGAAAAGGGCTTCACAACTCACAGTGCCAACTCATCACCCGTGAGGAGATTGTCTGGCGCGAGATGCAGGTTCGCCCACTCGACAAAGGCCATGTCGGATAGGGCGTTGTGCACGTCGTCCTTTGTGGCGGGGATGCCGTGCGCGCGGGCAGCCTTGAGCAGCAGGGCTTCTGCGCGATCCCTGGGGCTGAGATCCATTCTGGACCTGTGGAATAGCGAAGTGGCGTTTTTCAAGGTAACGTTGATGAAGTGGTTGATGGTTGTACAGCTAACGTTTCGTTTTGTTGCAAGCTGTTGATGGGAGGCGGTCTCGGGGATAATACAAACAACTCTAAGACTTCTTGAGATTTGTTCTTTATAAGTACTTTGCTAGGATTGTGAATAGATAAAGATTGTCGTGAAAAGAGAGACACTTGGTAAGACGGTGTAAAGAGCCTCAAGGTGGTATCTTCAGAGTCAAAATATTGGAACCAACAAGACAAAACAAGTATCAAGAGAATGTGGGAAATGAGTGGTTCCCTTGGAATCAATCATTCGGTGAAAAATCTGCAGTGTGTCGTGTTGCGAGACTTGTATGATGAGAGAAGATGTTGGAGATAGCTTCACATTGAAACAAAACAAATTGACAACGTTTAAGACGCCGGCCCAAGATCCGAGACATTGGGCGGTCAAACCTGGACTACCCCTGTACCTGTACTGTATTCAAGTTGTGCCTGGCACTTTTTTCCAGTGGATGCACAGCCTGAAGATCAATCATCTCAGTGGGGGGATGGGCGGGGCACACAGCACCTCATGGATGTAACATCTACAGCACATCTTGCATTGGTCAAGATGGATGTCTTGATACTATTATTTAACTGCTGACTTGATTATTGGAAAGGATTGAGGTAGGTGGGATCGTAACGATTGTGCATTCCTCCTTGCATTTGATCTCTAATGCAGGAGATAACGTAGGCAGCCTGTATATATATTGGATCCATACCAAGATATGAAGATCACATCACTATTAATTAGATGGATACCGATGGTGTCTAAACTATCATAGATGACAGTATGTCGTCTCAATCATAAGAGATCTAACCAGATAACAAACAAATCACACCCATCTACTTACACTCATACCTCATACACCCTTCCTCGCCGTTAAACGACCCCGTCCCGCGTCCCTCATGTCGTGACCCAGGGGCGTCATCCTCACAACTCATCTACAAACGTTATACAAACGCTCACATCTGCATCAAATCACATCTCTACATGTACATCGACCCCACGGGGAATTAAGTCGTGTCTCAACCTCACAAAGCTATTTCCGTCTTCCGATCATGACGTCAAACAAACCCTCGCACCAGTTAGAAGAAGAAAAAAGAAAAGACTCTTTCAAACGGGACATGATAATCTTTTAGCACTCAAGTCTCGACGCGGGAAGCTTTCTCGCCCTTCAAAGGCCCGCTCCCGTTCTTCCCGGGCAAACATAACAAACGCAAACATATGCGGCTGATCTATCCGTAAAGTATCTACGTATTCCGTAGCTAGACCTCATACATTTGCCATCTTGCCCTGTAACAGTCCGATCTAGATTGTAGATACTCACTTATACTACCGGGTTCCTACATTATCTTGACCAAAAAGAGATGCGTACATTAACAGATAAAGTAGTTGAAACGTTTTAAACGGAATTGATATGAAGTGCTGGTTGGATGGGCCATTCACTGCACTGCAGTGCCGCTGCCAGTGCATATCTCTGCCCGAAGCTATCCACAACGGTTCTGTCACTGCCACTATCAACCCTTCCTTTCCCTCTACTCTCCCCAGGTGCTCTCCCATACCTTTCCCTCGATCCCTTTTTAATCATCTTTCACCCTTCCGCAGATTTGGTTGCGAAAGGGTGTCTCTAACGTGTAACGACCTGTCTCTCCCTCTCCCTCTCCCACTTCCTCCCCAAACCACCGGCCTTTTGTGCTTCGTCGACCTCACCTCACCTCAGCCAGCCGGGGCTGTGTACTATCACGCAGTAACACCATGTCCACCTTTAGAAACAACGTTTCTGAAATCCTCCGCTGTCTCAGACCCTCAAATGAAGCCGGCGCCTCGCTTCCCTCGAGGTTGTCATGGAGGATCCCTTCGACCAAAACACTGTTTCAATACACCCGAGACATGTCGCTATCGAAACTTTGGAAAAGGCGACTCAACGCTGTTACTAGCAATGTGCTTGAGTTTGGATGGGTTGTGGTGATTTACCTCATGAGCGAGCTTATCATTTGGGGATTGAGTCGGGCGCTGGCTCCTGTCAACCTCGAGTTCTTCTCTTCCATTTTTGGCATGATTTTGACCTTTTGCTTTATGGCTTTCGCCTACTGCTGCTTCTCCGGCGTTGATGATACTTATCGAAGACACATCAAGTCAAAGGTAACGACCATGACTTTCCTAGGAACCATAGAACTAACTATCATCACAGGTAGACTTCATCAATGTCCATTTGGGTGTGGGCTTCCCTATTCCTCTGGTCATGCTCAACGAAAGCGACATCCTTGGTAGCCGCGATATCGCCTGCATTGTCGGCAACTTTGGTGAGTACTATTGAAGCGTGTGTCGCGGCATCTGTTGATCCATTCTAGTGGTGACGAATCTTGCTTCGTGGGTTACGGTCTTTGCTCTGTCACTCCTCATCATGACTTTTACAGCAAACTGGACAACCCAGGTCCCTGGCGACTTCTGCCTCCCTCAACCTCACACGGCAGCCCCGCCACGGATTGAAACCAGCTGGCTCTCTGACTCAACTCTGGATCACATGCCCCAACCCATGTTCGGTCGTCGTGAGAAGTCTAACAACCGATCCGCGCCCGAAGGAGACACTGCGCCTTCCACCACCGTTAGTCAACGATCATCAGTCGCCCTCGGAGACCCCATCGACGCTTCTTGTGTATGGCAACTATGGACTTCAAATTTCCCCTTACTTGCATCATTCATTGGCATCTTCCTTGTTGGCGCACCAATCGCCGCTGCTGCTAACGAGGACCGTATTCTTGATGGCTGCGTACTGTGGTTCATATGGGCACTCACCCAACGACTCCAGCGAGAAGTTAAGGCATCCAATATATGCACCGACGTGCCAAAGCTCAAGAACACGATCGTCACGCTTATGAATCCTGTTCTGTTCACGACTCTTTTGATGACGGCATACACGCGGGCCAAGGCTAGCGCATACGGCTTTGATAATCTGCCTCAAGTACTCAAGGACTTTAGCAGCGGCACTCCGCTTTACGTCCTCTGGACATCTGTCGCAACAGGAACCCCTCTTTCGGATGATCGAACACCATGGTTTGGCGCTGGCGACGCTGCACTTTCAATCCTCGAGTGTGGTATCTTGATCTGGGGCTTCAAATTGTACGAGTGCCAACGTCAGTTGTTCAGCCTAGCTGGGTTGCTAACGGTCCTGCTGGCAACAGCCGCTGCAGCCGGCAACGTCTTCGTATCGGTCCTTGCAGGAAGCTTTATCGGTTTGGACTCCCCAGAAGCATTAGCATTCGCCGCTAGAAGTACAACGTTGGCACTTGCCAAGCCAGCGATGGCAGCCTTGGGTGGAAATCTCGGTGTCAACGCTGCTCTCGTAGTAAGCAACGGGATCCTCGGTCAACTCTGCTACCCCTTCGTGCTGGACAAGTTGGGCGTCAAACGGGAAGACAACAGCAGTCGCTCTAGCGCTAGACTTCCAGAGTCAGACAGCAGAAGCTCGCGCTTGAGCCTGAGGCCCCTATTGAAGACAGCTCAGCAAGATTTGGCAAGTGGCGATGATCCCTTCACCATTTCCGCAGGCATAGCCATTGGCATCAATGGCGCAGCCATGGGCGTATCATATCTTTATGAGACTAAAAGTCGTGCGGCTCCGTACGCTGCCCTCGCGATGACGGTATCCGGTGTCATGACGGTGGTTTTCACAACGGTAGAACCCTTCAAGGGAGCCGTTTTGAGTTTGGCCAACTAGAGAGAAAGACGGCTAGAAATTCAGGATAGACGTAAACGCGTTGAGTATGCCTGTTGTTTAGAGTTATATACTTGCTTAGGGGAGACGGATAGAATGGCGAGAAGAGCAAGCCTGGTAGAAACCAGTTGTGGATACTGTAGATATTTAGACCTTTCAGGGTAATGTAAAAATAGAAGATTTGATAACGGCCGATTTCACTCAAAGTCATGGTTCTCATACGTCTGCGTCACGGGTTTAAAGCGAGGGATATTCGACGAGATCCGCAAAGTTGTGCGAAGGACGTTAACGACACGCTCTGCTTCGTCAATTTACAACATTTGATCAATTATATACTTTTTTCCAGATTATTCCAGGCTAGACACATCAGTAAGACACTCAGAATTGGGTCAAGAATAAACTTACCGCTCAATCAAATGCAGACCACTGGCGGTCTCTACAATTTCACTCATCTGGCCTGGCGCAAGACCGAAAGCAGCATCTTCGAACTCCTTCTGCATGTCTCCCTTGCCAAAGTATCCTAGGTCTCCTCGCTTACGGGCTGAGGAACAGTCTGACTCGGTGAGAGCGAGTTCACCAAGGCTAATGCTGCCAGACTTGATCTTTTGCTCGTGTTCCTTGAGGATTTCGAAAGCCTCCTCCTTGGAACGAGTGATCTCGGCCTGTAACGGTTGCATTAGTCAGCCTCCGATAGAATGGTGGGGCGTCGTGGTAGGAGACTACATACCTCTCTCCAGCTGCTAGGTCGTCGGCTGTCGCGATGCTTAACTAGAAGATGGGCAGCGCGGATTTTGCCTTCAGGAACACCGGGGACGGCACCAGGGCGGGAACCGGCGCTGTGGTTGGTAGCCATATAATGCTTAAGCTTCTCGGTATCGGTGCCGGAGGGGGGTTCCCATCGCGAGAGCTTCTCGGCGGAGTTGAAGTAGTAGGGGAGGTTCTTGGAGTTGGAGTGTCGGACCTCCCATCCAGGAGGAAGACCGGTGTCAGCCTAGAGTGCGAATGTCAGTAGTTTGCGCTGAAGAACTTGATGACATGACATTTGTGGAAACCAATGGAATTGGGCAAATGAGGTCTTTCGAGAGTCGTGAGGAGGAAGTTTGGTATTGCGATGCTTACCATGTTTATGTTGGTGTTGGAGTATGAAGTGGATATACGAGAAATTTGAAGTGAGCTGAGTATAGGGTCGTCGTAAATATGGTAATTATCGTTGAATTGTCGTCTTAGTTGGTAGATGAAAAAGCTGCGAAACGAAAGGATGTTCAGTGCGATGGAGGTAAGCTGGAGCTGATGGAGCTGGCCTGGGTCCTTTAGGTACTGGAACAATGACGTGCCGTCCATCAGACAGAGAGAGAAATGGACCCGCCCCAGCAACGCTGCATGGCAACCGCACGCGGGGTTTGACGCGGGGTGTCTAGTTGAGTGTCGTGATAGGCTCTCAGTCTCCTACCCTGCAGCGACCCAACCTCTAACAAGCGCTGGTTGATTTCTTCCCCTCCTCCCCTTGAACCAAGACGCCTCATTGTCTCGTAGCGAGGGATAAATTCAACTTGGTTAATAGACTCTGAGAGTGTCTGATTTTGATCCAATAAAGAGACATGCTTACTGATTTCGAGGTCATGGGGTTGATTCTAGTGGATGCTCAAACAAGGGGTTCATTGTCACCAGACTCGTGGCACCGTTACGAGCTGAGTATTCTTTGCATCGATAACTTTTCCGACTTTTAGCGGAATCAACAAAGCCTCCTACTAGAAGTTGAACTTATGCTACAGCATTTCTCTACTCCCTTTCTTTATTATCGAGTTACGCTGCCTTGAGCTTTCACTACGAAACAAACCAGCAGTTTGGATCAATAACCTTGGGCCACCAAACCCTTCTCAATTCCATATATTTCCACTACTCTCCATCCAGCTATCCCCGTAGGGTAAGTGAGTACCAGTACCCGTTGTACACTGACATGTCAATCCGGGACGATATGCAGGCCTGTCACTCTCCCTCTAGCCCTGAACCTTGTCCCGAAGTTTAACGCTACATACGTGGTGCTGCCTTGGTTTAATAGCTGACCAATGGATACATACCCAGCAAAAGACATCGAGTTTCGAGACTCAATCTGTGCGTACATTTAGAAATAGGTTAAAGCAAATGCGATAAACGCTATAAGAGCTTGGATCACAAAGATTTGAGAAGCGGTGAAAAATTAAAAAAGCTTGACAGGTGCTCTGTTGGTAACAGTGCTTTTTGAAAGGCTTGAGCTGTTTGGAGGGGAAAATGGCTTGACTGAAGTTGTAGATTTAAGTCAAAATATGCTTTCAATTCTCATGGTACTCGATCCGTTGCCATCGGAAACTACGACAACTAAGTAAAGTTCCTTTTGGAGGCGTGACCGACTCCCCAATCTCGTAGAACACTTTCTCAGCAGAACCATATTTCCTTGCATTGAATCACATCAAACATGTGGTCAAGCATGATACTCAAAGCTCAACTAACTCACCGTATCTGTAAGCTTTATGTTTGCTGTTCGCTCTATACTCAGATACAACAAAAACCAAGTGCGGATTGCCAGGGAAATACTTGAAGGTGGACTGGTTAGGTTAGCTTTAAAACACCGCTTTAGTGACGTACAGAAGTTGAGGCTCAAGGTTCTAATATTCTAGTGCAAGTTTGCCGAAATCTGCTGGTCTAAGCAGCTTCTGACAATTCAATCTTTAGCTTATCCATAAGGGCAGCCAAGCCCATGATTGAATTGAATAAGGCCCTGGCTCAAGCGGCAGAATCTCAACACGTTCAAGCATGCACCAAACAAATGTATCCTACGTAATTGATACACGTGGACGCGTCTGAGGCCTTTTCCATTGATCGTGTCTCAAGTTCCGCTTTGGTGCGATCGTGATGGTCTCGTGGACCTCAGCCAGCCCTTCATGTGCCACATATTGATCACTTGTCTACGCCTTACATCGTTTGAGGTGGCAGAAAAGTGTGTTCCTGCATCTGCCTTCACGTTGACTGATCAACCAATATGAGCCATTCTAATGCGTGTCTCTTGCTTGCATATCATTATAGTTTAGACCTTATCGTGACGGATGTTGCATTGTGCCTGATTAACGCACAAGTGATGATGTGAACATCTAATCCTAGGTAGGTATCCTATCCCCTGCCTGGCCAGCCTTGTGTTTTACCCACCGCGGCATGCATCGCCATCTTTTCAGCCAGGACAGAGATGAACCAATCAACAAATGCACCGAAAACCCTCACCATAGTGTACTTTCACGCACGATCCAAGCATATTCTGGCTGCCTCGAGATGAGATGAGATGACTCTAAGGCATCACCGCCTCACACTCAATCAAAAGCTGTCGACTCGCTGAAGCCGTGAGTCACCGCAGAACAAACCCTGTCAGAAGTACATTGTCCCCAGTGTTTTTGCCTTGCCACTTGCATGAGCTACAGCATCAGACCGTGAAATAGGTAGGTAGACACAGGGAGGGAGGGAATCAGCCATAGCAAGGCGCCGCAGAAGAAATCTGATCTTGTCTCCCCGCCCACGTGTGACCGCCCACACGAGGCCACTGAGGGATGAAACTACATAGTCTAGTTAGTACACGTAGAATAGAATAATGTTTGTGCCTTGGTTTTGCTCCAAGTCAGTCACTTGGTGATTTCCATATCCATAAGTCTACCTGCCCGTACAAAACCCGACTAGCCGCCCCTTGTAGCTTTGTTCCATCTTCTCTTCCTCTGTAATTTAGACTCGAATAATTGTTCTTTTGAACTACAGTCAAACCCCAGACAACCCTCACAAAGAACAACAGCTATTTGCTTACTACAAATATTCCAATCTGGTTGCCTGTAATCCAACCAAACCTACCTACCCAACTCAGCCCAACCACAAAAAAAGTCACCAGGCAATCACTCAAATTCAACACCCGAAGGAAAAGTGGGACACAGCAAAGCTGCCAAACCTAGCGAGCCCCTCCCACTGTCTGCCTCCTGGACTATTTTCCAGCACTTGCCGCCTTTCATCAATTCTCCCCTTCTTCTTCTTCTTTCATCAACATATCGACCTCTACTCTAGAGCGGCAAACGAATTTTCACCTCTAACTCCCGGCTTGAAATATACGAGTATTTCAGTTTTTTGCATCTGCTTTTTGCATTTACAATAAGCAAGCAATCATTCTGCTCATCTCGAACCACTACTACAACAACGCGACCGATATAATGGCGACTCCCCAGTCCACCACCTCCTACGAGGGCGCCGAAGACAAGAAGCTCGAGCAGATTACCTTCCGATTCTGCTCCGAATGCTCCAACATGCTTTACCCCAAGGAGGACCAGGATGCTCACAAGCTCCAGTTTACCTGCCGAACCTGCCAGTACACCGAGGACGCCAAGTCTACCTGCGTTTTCCGCAATGTCCTCAACACCTCGGCTGGTGAGACCGCCGGTGTCACCCAGGATGTTGGCTCCGATCCAACGGTTAGTGACCTTCCACCTGTTCTCTGCCACGGTTGTGGTGGAGTCATTTACTGCACCTCTTGCGGCATGCCCGATTGCCATTTGGTTGCCTCTTTGAACAAGATCAGTCAGCCCATCACGGGCATGTGCCAGTTCACCTTGCCATGGGAGGACCCCTTTGCCGAGTACGATGAGGAGATGATGGACGAGGACTTCGACGACGCAAAGACCGAGTCTGATGACTTCCACTCTGACGTGAGCGAGGAGTTTCTTGACGAAATCTCCATGCTTTCTGACTCTTGAGCTTCTCAAGACGACTATGAACTGCATCACGACGACCATGAATATGACGACATGACTGGCACGAACATCATTATCTTGGGCTGGCTGGCACATGCTCGGGCTTTGGTATTATAATCCGGTGGCCGACATTTATCTGCCAACTGTGACATGACAAAGTAGAAGTTGGAAACAGCAGTTGGAGCACGGGTGGCTCGCGTCTTCTTTGGAACCCGCTTGTCATCGCTTAAAGACTGCTGGCTGACTTTATTTTCTTTTGCGCGCTGCAGCTCCCGCGATCTACAAAGACCTGCCCCAGTTGCCAGCACACCGAAGCTGTCTTCTTCCAGTCTCAGCAGCGAAGCGCCGAAACTGGCATGGTAAGTGGTTCCTTGGATGCGCCAGCAATATTCGTCATATTAACATTGTCTCAGAAACTGTTCTACGTCTGCTGCGAATGCGGTCACATTTTCACTTGAGCGAGACCTTGTATCGATACCCAGGCACCGACACGTCGCTGTGCAAGATGTGGAGGATGCTCGCATTATCATTTGTATTTGGCACGGCGTTTAGAAAAGGTTATGACAAGGTTCTGTCATTGGCGCCTGGAATTTTTAGAAAGGAAACGGAACCTGTATTTTATCATGGTCCTGTATTAGACTGCTTATAGCAGTAGATGTGCTTGGAGATGGAAATTGAATATGGACAAGCTGCGATTGCAGGCTTGTGTTTAAACTTTAACTTAACAATGTCTGACGTGATATGTTGTAACTGTCTGTGAAATGTAAGAGCTGAAAGGTGTCTTTATTCTCGCATCAACGCCTCGCATATGCCCGAGTATAGTATTCATAATTGTACAGTATTCCACTCGTACACGGCTGTTGTCAGCCAACCTTATTCCCCTTCTATCTTGTATCTTTTGTAAATCACCACCCATTCTCTCCCTTTCGTATTTTCGAATTGTAATTTCTTTAAGCCTGCATGGGAGCCATTGACAGGATCTTGCTCCACTTCTTGCGCTTCAATTCTGCGCCAACAGCACCGTTGATACGTGAACCGACGGGGTCACCAGCCTTGTTCAACAAAACACAAGCGTTGTCGTCGAACTTGACGACTGATCCGTCTCGGCGTTGTGTAGGGTATCGGGTTCGGACGACGACGGCGTGACGGATGTCTCCTCGCTTGACCTTGTTGGCGGCAGAGATACCGGCCATACCACCAGAGGAGCTACCACGCTGCTCCTGGACGACGACGACAACACGATCACCTGGAGGACTGTTAGCTATTTCGAAACATTTCGAGTAGTCGTTGAGTCGTAGTTCATCGTAGGGTGAGATATATCGTACCGATTCGGGCATGTCGCTTTTGGCCAACGACCAAGACGCATTCAACAAGGGCAGCGCCCGAGTTGTCGATGCAGTTAAGCATTGTCTACCATAGTTAGTAAGTAAAAATAGACATCGATCCTCACAAACATACCTTTAATTGGATCATCTTGACTGTATGTCCGCACGCGGAGGGTCGATAGCTCTACTCTCACCACGGTTCAACTCGGGATATCGCCAATAGCCCAACTGAACTTTTCGACTAGTATCACGTGCGTACAGCCACAGCTGGAGTTCAGCCACATATTGATTTTAAACATCTCACTTCGAGACACAGCCCCACCCGTCGCCTGGCCAATGCCCCCAAACCGGCCTTGATCAGGGAAGGAGGAACAAAGCAACCCCTAACCTCGAAAGCAAGCGGGCGACTAACATGTCATTCCACCTTGAGCATCATTTCCCTCCTTCAAGTCAGATTCCTTGAGAGGACATTCGCTGTATCACCACCCCATTAATCAAGCCTGAGCCTCGTTTGTCTCTATCATCGGTCCTTACTGAAGCGATTGAAATCTCCATTGCCCTTGCTTAGGCTATGACGTTGCGGCACGGATGAGCTGAATTGGAACAACAACGATTGAATTCGGCTTTCTTACTCTCACCTCTGATATCTGTGCTCAACGGCAGCTGAAAAACATCAACTTTGTTCCGACAAGGCTGTGATTCAGTGAGCCAACGATCGACATCTCCGCTCTTTTCTCGCTCGAACTTTTACAGCTAGTCTCTTGAGGGACACGTACTCTCCTTTGCTTCTCCGACGGCAGATTAAGAGCAAAAGTCTCTTGACAGGAATTTGAGCTCGACAAAATGGCTCCTTCACAAACTGGGGCAAACAAGAAGCCGCGCATGACACTGGCTCAAGTGTCAGCATATGATGACATTCTCACAGACGCCCTGGTTGATCATGTGAGTGGTTTATGAACGATGAGCCTTTGAGAAGGCAATGCGACTCTAACACAGCCAGGTCTTCTATTGGACAACAGTTCCCAAGAACCGCACATCTTATCACCCCTCACGAGGTGTAAGGGAGGAGGAGATTACAAAGATCCTCCAAGAGGAGGTGGTGCTGAAGAAGGATTTGGAAAGCGCTGAGAAACGATTACTGGCAACAAACGGACTTAAGAGATTCCACAATGGATTGAAAACCGACAAGGAGAAGGAGGACTTTCGAAAGCATCTCAGACGTTATGTGCAGATTTATCTACCCGATTGTCCCTGGGAAGTCAGCTCAACGAACCGATACACAATTGTCAGCCACGAGGCAGCTGTAACGGCGAGACGGCCCATACGGCGCAACGAGTCTATTAAGTACCTGTCCGGCGTTCAGGTTGTCATCACACCGGAGGAGGAGAGGGCGATCTCATCTCAGAAGAAGGATTTCAGCATCGTGGTCAGCTCACGAAGCAAGTGCACCAGCTTGTTTATGGGACCTGCGCGCTTTGCGAATCACGATTGCGATGCGAACGCCAAACTTATGAGGATGAGCCATGCCGGAATCGAAATTGTCGCAACGAGAGCGATTGAAGCGGGAGAGGAAATCACAGTTACGTACGGAGACAACTACTTCGGGGAGAACAACTGCGAATGCTTGTGCAAGACATGCGAGGATTTGTTGAGGAACGCATGGGAGCCAGAAGAGGGGACAGCACCGGTTCAGACGAGCATCGAACAGAGCAAATCAGAGGGTTATTCACTTCGACGACGACGACGAGACGACAGCATTTCTGGCTCTTCACGAACTCCATCAGTTACTCCCGATATGCGACAACGGATTACAAAGGCCAATTCAAGAGGGTCACTGCTGGCTCGTGATGCGTCATCTGCAAGATCGCCATCTGTCGAACAAACCAGCCGCAAACGAACACACGATGCTCTGGCAACACCGCCCAAGACACCAGCTAAACGACAAAAGCTCGAAGTTAACCCAATAGCCTCCGACTCTTCATCACGCAGCACATCTGTGACGGCTAGTGAATCGTCAAGCGGCGTTGTTGAGACGGATGTGACTTCACCTGAAAAGGAGACACCAGAGCCTATGCAAACGCCATTGAAGGGTGGGTTAGAGAAGCAGAACAACAAACAGAGCAGAGTCGCGCCAGTTTCGCCACAGAGCACCGAAGGTTCGCGATCACCACAACAAAAAAACGGAACGTCGAGCAACCGAAGCGGTTTGGATACCATGTCTATACAAGCGATCTTGAACGATCCTATAGAGTCTGAGACCGAGGGCGAACCTGAGCCCAAGAAGATTAACGAGGCTACAATGGTGCCTCCACCAGTTGCACCAATTGCAACTAGTATTGAGACGGTTGAGGAAGGCCAAGCGGTTGATGAAGATCAACCAAAGCGAAAGAAATATCAACGCCGTGTGTACAAGGAAGATACACCCCCATCTCGAGTGCGGATACCGGGCGATTACCTCCTTACACCGCTACTTTTATCAGAACCTGAGATGGCCTGGATTCAGTGCACCATCTGCGACGGTTACTTTGTACAACAGAACGCATACTTTACACGAGCATCATGCCCTCGCTGTGAGCGGCACTCCAAGCTTTACGGATACATCTGGCCCAAGACAGACAAGGCGGGACCACATGACAAGGAGGAAAGAATTTTGGATCACCGCACAGTTCATCGATTCTTGAACCCCGATAATGAACGAAGAGTGAGAAATCGCAAGAGTTTTGGAGCCCTCAAGACAGACACGGAAGAGGCAGAAGACCTTGAACGGGGACGAAAGCGACACAGCACAACTGGAACAGAACAAGACTCAGGCCACCGAAGAAGCGGTAGGATCCGCAGAGTTAATAGCAGGTTGCTTGACCCATGATGAACGTGGGGAATTGCTGGAGGAGAGTCGGACCGAGCATATGTATTTTATGAGGCGAGCGGGATTTATAATTGTATATTTACGGCAAAGCATAACCACGTTAGATCAATTGGTCTAGTTTAGATAGTCGACCCACCATCTGGGCAACGTTATTTATTATAAATGCTTCAACTTTTAAAGAGCCGATGCTTGTTGCCCACTCCGATGTCAATGCCGAGACTTTCAAGAAGACGCCCTACGTCTTGAGATCCGCGCCATGCGACGATGGAGATCTTCAAGCCGATTTCTGACCGTCAAGATTGCTAATCACTAACGTCATTGACCCGTAATGCTACCATATATAAAATGCTGTTCCCGTTGTCGTGATAAGGTTTGAACATCCATTGCAGTATCCCAATATCATCGTGATACCTCAATTTATCCCACCATGGCCGCCTATCTCACCAAGCGAATTGTTCATCCTCACCACGGCATTCCCGTGTCAAGGCCCGAGACTCCCGCACCCGCAAAGACGGAAAAGTGCAGTCATCCCATCCCCAACAAGGCGGCCAAGGGCGTTCCATTCTTCACTCCCGAGCAAGACCCCCCCGCGGGTTTGGCCATCAAGCCCAGCGATGGAAGACCCGTGCCTAGATTGTTCCAGCCCCTCAAGATCCGTGGGGTTACCATGCAGAACAGAATCTGGGTCAGCCCCATGTGCCAGTACTCGTGTCATGAGGGTTTCATGACGCCATGGCATATCACCCATTACGGAGGCATGGCTCAGCGTGGTGTAAGTGGCGTTGCTGAATGGCGTTGGGTTGAGGACGGTAGACTAACGTTTAAGTATAGCCTGGACTTATGATGGTCGAGGCCACTGCCGTGCAAGCCAATGGCCGCATCACACCTGAGTAAGTCTCCATTTTATAAGTTCGAATTATAGTTAAGCTAACGGATCAAGGGATGCTGGCATCTGGCTCGACGCCCATATCGACACTCTCCGCAAGAACGTCGACTTTGCGCACAGCCAAAACACCAAGATCGCAATCCAACTCGCCCACGCAGGCCGAAAAGCCAGCTGCGTGGCTCCCTGGCTCAGCGCTGGCGCAGTCGCCACAGAAGAAGTCAACGGCTGGCCCGACGACGTCGTAGGACCTAGCGATGAGCCCTTCAACGAGCACCACCCCACGCCCCGCAGCATGACCATCCAGGAGATCAACCAGCTCAAGAAGGATTTCGTCAAGGCTGCCAACCGCGCCGTCGAGGCGGGTTTTGATGTGATCGAGCTGCACTTTGCGCACGGGTATCTCGTCAGCTCATTCCTCACGCCCAGCGTTAACAAGAGAACGGATCAGTACGGCGGAAGCTTCGAGAACAGAACTCGTCTTGCGCTTGAGCTCGTTGAGGAAGTGCGCGCTGTTATTCCCGAGACGATGCCTCTCTTCGTGCGCATCAGTGCGTCGGATTGGCTCGATACTAACCCCGACTACAAGGGCGAGAGCTGGACCGTTGACCAAGCTGCCAAGCTCTCTGAGCTCTTCGCCGAGCGAGGCGTCGACGTGATCGACGTATCAAGCGGTGGTAACCACGCGCAGCAAAAGGTGCAAGGTGGACCAGGCTACCAAGTCAAGTTTGCCAAGCACATCAAGAAGGTTGTTGGTGACAAGATGCTTGTCAGCACGGTCGGCAGCATCAAAACCGGCGACTTGGCCGAGGAGATCATCACCGGCGGCAAAGATGAGGATGATGTACAGCTTGATCTTGTTGCTGCTGGACGAATGTTCCAGAAGAATCCTGGACTTGTGTGGGCGTGGGCGGATGATTTGAATATTGAGATTTCGCTTGCGCATCAGATTGGATGGGGATTTGGGGGCAGGGCGACTAAGAAGGTTGATCATGTCAAGATGAGTATTCCTTGAAAGAAAGAGATAATGGGTTTTGTAGATTTGGTTGGAGTTTGAGAGGGAATATAGTAGAAAAGAAACATTGATTTACTGGAGAGACATGTGGTCTGATATGTATTGCTTGCATTGATTGGGACGAATGAGAAGGCTGCTGTCATTAGGATATTACCTACTTTGGTAATTCGACCTATGAGCAGAATGTCATGAGAAGACGAGGAATATAGAAATGCAGATCTGGTGTCGAATTGGTTGTTCACATAGCAATGTAACCAGCAGGTAAATTGGCAGCTTAAATCGCATACCTAGCTCTTCCATGTTCAAAGGTTCATCATCTGCCTATTTCTTCTCCGGCCATTCCTTCTCCAATCCATATCGTCCCTCCTCCGCCCTCTTCTCGATGATAAGAGGTTTCTTCTCGTCCACCTACATCCATGATGAGTATACGTTCTTAGTTCTCACCATTTGATCGCTCAACTTACTTGATTCCTTATATCAATCGGTGCAGCAAAAGCCTCGTTGACAGTAGCGTACATGTCCTTCTTCCACTCCGCCACGCGGGCTTCAAGGCCGATGTAGAGTGTATAAGCAGGATGCATTTTATGGTACTGAAGTTTGGTAACAACTTGAGAAGAGATGAGAACAGCTCTCTGGGACTCGGTTTACTTTAACTGCTTATTGTAGACCACCATGTCAGCTTTTGCCAGTAAGCACCCTATCCATTCTAGTTTGCTGAGTGAGCTGACATTCGCTGGTCAGGCTGGATGGCGTTTTGATGTGGTCTAGATGTAAGAATGGCTTGACCTATGGTAGGGTGAGAGGGTCATCACGATAGACATGGCTAAGATGCGTGGCATTGGGGTTTGTTATAAAAAGTCACTTGTTACGAATTTGGTTGTTTGCTTAATGTGCTGCAGGCGGGCTTGAATGGTGACTTTTGGCATTTTGTTTCATGCATGGCGGTCGGAGGGATATGAGAAAGAATGGCCTTTGCTTCGAGATGTACAACTTAACGAGCTACAGCGACACAACTGACTTGTTGATACTGTGTTGGCCCCTCAGCAGCCAAAGTTCATGCTTGCCAATATGGTGGGTAGAACCACGGCTGTACGCGCGGGAGATCCTCCCGTTCCTCGCATTCATATCCACGTACTGTATTCAATCGAAAGCTTTGATTGACGTGACAGCGAGCTTTGAAACCAGTTGTTTGAGACATTTCTGAGAAAACAATTTTGTCGCGTTTCTCAACATCACAATAGCCAGGCACGAGTAAGCAGTCACACCGACCAGCAACAATAGAAACACCATAGACCAATCCATCCGGGAACTAACAAAGCAAGGAGCTCTATCATATTCTGATTCGTTCAGACTTATAATCAAGGCAACATGTAAATGCAGGGTAAGGTCACCCACCGCCAAGACACCACCAAAGATAGGGCGCGGGGAAAAGAGGCCCTGGCATGGACCCAACTAAGGCCAAAGATAAGCAAAGCAATGCCTCGGGTTCCTGGCAGGGCAACCAAGCTAAGCTACAGTGAGCTAAGACCGGCATCGTACCTAGTAAGGTATGTACCTACAGTACTAGACTGGGTAGGTAGCTCGAGATCATCACGTCACAAGCTTGTATCACCTGGGCGCGGCCCAGCTTGAATGAAACCTACCCTTCCTCTCCCTCTTACAACAACCTCCATCTCTTTTCTTTCCCTCTTGTCATCATCACCACAAACACCACAAAATGACAACAAAGGGATTCTGCTTAGTTGCCGCCACGGCCGCTCTGTCGGGCGTCTCCGCTCTTCAGATCCCTCTCAACCTCCAAGTTCCCAAGCTCTCATGGAATCCCTTCACCAGCGACGGTCTGCCTCTGGTTGACACCAAGGAGCTGCAGAAGAGCATCAAGCCCGAGAATCTCGAGGCTCGAGCAAAGGATCTCTACGAGATTGCTAAGAATGGAGAGGAGGAGTATGGTCATCCTACTCGCGTCATCGGCAGTGAAGGTGAGTTTTGGCCGACATCGGCGTTTGTTATCAGGAATGACTGACTGACTGACTTGTGATGGCTACCAGGTCATCTCGGCACGCTGTCGTACATCCATGCTGAATTGGCTAAGCTCGGCGGCTACTACTCCGTCTCGAACCAGCAATTCCCTGCGGTTTCGGGTAACGTCTTTGAGTCGCGACTCGTTATCGGCAGTGATGTGCCCAAGGAGGCTGCCCCCATGGGTTTGACTCCTGCTACAAAAGACAAAGAGCCAGTTTACGGAAAGCTCGTTCTCGTTGATAACGAAGGATGCGACGAGTCCGATTATCCCGAGTCTGTCAAGGACAACATCGCGCTCATCCTCCGTGGAACTTGTCCCTTTGGAACAAAGTCGGGCAACGCTGGCAAGGCAGGTGCTGTCGCGGCCATTGTTTACAACTACGAGAAGGGTGATGTTCACGGAACTCTTGGAACTCCTTCTCCTGATCACATCGCCACTTTTGGCCTTGGCGGTGACGAGGGCAAGGCTGTTGCCAAGAAACTCAAGAACGGTGAAGAGGTCGATGCTATTGCCTACATTGACGCAGAGGTGAAGACTATTTCTACTACCAACATCATCGCCCAGACCCGCGGTGGTGATCCCGAGAACTGCGTTATGCTCGGTGGTCACAGTGACAGTGTTGCCGAGGGACCTGGCATCAACGATGACGGCTCCGGCAGTATCTCCGTACTCGAGGTTGCTGTCCAACTGACCAAGTACCGCGTCAACAACTGCGTTCGCTTCGCCTGGTGGGCAGCCGAGGAAGAAGGCCTCCTCGGATCCGACCACTACGTCTCCGTCCTTTCCGAGGAAGAGAACCGCAAGATCCGCCTCTTCATGGACTACGACATGATGGCCAGTCCCAACTTTGCCTACCAGATCTACAATGCCACCAACGCTGCCAACCCCAAGGGATCCGAGGAGTTGCGCAACCTCTACGTTGACTGGTACGAGGAGCAGGGTCTCAACTACACCTTCATCCCCTTCGATGGCCGCAGTGACTACGATGGTTTCATCCGCGGTGGTATCCCCGCCGGTGGTATCGCTACCGGTGCCGAGGGTGTCAAGACCGAGGATGAAGTCGAGATGTTTGGTGGCGAAGCTGGTGTCTGGTACGATAAGAACTACCACCAGATCGGTGACGATCTGACCAACGTCAACTACACTGCCTGGGAGGTGAACACTAAGGTAAGTCAAAATTCTATCACATGTCTTGATGACAGTAGCACTAACAGACCCCACAGCTCATCGCCCACTCCGTCGCTACCTTTGCCAAGTCATTCAAGGGTTTCCCTGAGCGATCTTCCGAGGCTACTGTCCAGACCGAGACGTACTCTGACAAGACCAAGTACCACGGCAACAAGCTCTTTGTTTAAAAATTTGCATCTCATAGCATAGCATAGCATAGAATGCATAGCACGCACACACGAGGAATGCCAAGTAATGGCTGATTAATTGATTGGATGGATATCTCTACGTTAATAATTGCAAATGCCTAGCTAAATCGACTCCATGTGACAAAAGGTAATAACAAAACATCATTACACATAACCCCCAAGTAAAAAAGAAAATGCCCGTCTAAATCCATCCTCAACCGCCAGAACTGGCTTTAGAATGCCTTGCTGTTTCCAACCCAAACACCGACTTTGCATATTTGTCATCTTGTCTAGATGACGTATCGATCCACTGGGACCTTGTCTTATCTCTCATGCACCCGACACAACTAGTCTCATCGCGCTGAAGTAACATTGTACGGAGTGCCAACCAACACACCACCAGTAGGAAACTCGCAGCTGCCAGCCTGAGATGGTAATGTACCAGAGTAGTACTCAAAGTCATCACGCAACTCCCTCAACTCGATAGGCAGAACGACTCTCGACAGAGACTTGGGGGTGATGAGGTTTGCGAGGGTTCCGGAGTAGGGTGAGGGCGAGCTGGATGGCCAAGAGGCCGGAGCGGAGGGACGCCCCACATTGACGGGGGTGATCTCGGGGCTGTCGGGGGATTCGGTGACCGAGATGGTCGTCTTGGCGGCCGAGGAACCGGATCCGGGACGACTCGAGATGGCGGTTGTATGCCGCAATCTCGCAGCGAGGCTGACGTTGAATGTGAGAAGTCGAGCTACACGATGAGCAAGTTCGTCGCGGCTGTTTTTGGCGTCTTTTTCTCCGGGGCTATTTTTGTTTTTCTTCGTCAGCAAATCCATTCCGTTCCCATGTTCATCGAGAGGTCTGTGCCAAGATGAAGTGGGAATTAGCAGGGTATGCCTGCATATGTCCTGCTTCGAGGTCTTTGCCCATTTGCCTGCCTGCCTTGCTTTTTCGGTCGCAACTTACCAGTTCACTATTGTCATCATCATAGCAATCGAAAGGTTATGCCATCTAATCCTCGCGCAGAGGGCCTTGATGCGCTTCTCGAAATGCTTGGCCGCATCCTCGGGGCTGGATCTTGTGGACTCCTCGTCGACGGCGCAGCAGAGCGATGAGAGGCGGGAGAAGGCGAGGACGGTATCTGTGAGGGTCGCGACGAGGGTGTCGAGAGAGATCCAAGCTGCGCGAGCGGGGATGGGAATCTGGCCGTTCTCGATGAGGTTGAGGGTTTTGTAAAAGGCGTGAACCGAAGAGCGACACTCTTTAACCTCGCGGAGGAGGGCGTTGAGAACGAGGGTGTCGTGCTGGGGCGAGATGTTGAGGTCGCTGAGGATATCGATGGCAGCGGCGCCGACCTCGAGAAGGCCAGTGATGGCGGTTGTTGTAGAGAGGCCGACGACGGCGAGGGGATCCATGTCGGCCTGCAGAGCGGAAGGCATTTATCGCGATATCATTCAATTTTGTTGATTTTTGATTTGTTTTGTTTCGTGTCTCGAATTGAGAGGTGAGGTGATGTGAAGTGAGGCTCAAAATCGGGATATGTATGTGATGTATGTATGAGTGAGTGAGTTGCAAATGAGAGAGCAAAGGCGGGATGGGAATCTTGGCAGAGGCGGCTTCTAGGCCCCCTTTGGCTTAAATGGACCTTTGCTCTAGGTCCCCTCTCCCCTGGGGCTGAACTGGAGTTATAGTGACAGAACCCCCGGGCCCCCGTCAGTCAGCGGGAGTACGAAAGAGCACGAAAGAGCGAGAGTCCGAACAAGGGAAAACGTGGAAGTAAGGGGGGGTGTGGGT
>JAAVUD010000228.1:0-84602 GCA_014898915.1 Fusarium chlamydosporum | reverse complement strand
TAACGAGAAGGTGGGACGGGGACGGGAGCAGGTGGGTAGCAATAAAAGAGGCACACCAAAGCTCTCTGGCCACCTAAGAGTTAGGATAGCGACAAAAGTTTTAGATCAGATTTAGGCCATACTTATACTAAAGACTTTATGTCAACTTGCTTTGGTGTGCCTCTTTTATTTCTACCCACCTGGGGACCCTTACTCTTTCGGCGCATCAATATTCCGCACCCGCTCTGCCGGTGCCCCACCCACGTAAACAAAACCACCTCGACTGAGCCGCGATTTTATTTCTTTTTTTCCTTTCTTCTTCAACCTACTAGAAAAAACTGAATCCTTCAAATTCACTCTGGCTTTCATTACACCATGGAGGTACTTGGAGGGGAAACTGGAGGAAAGATGAATTACCGCTGACACTTACCCTCTGTTCTGCTTGTAGCTTTTGCTGCGTTGGGAGAGAGAAATTTTGACGCGGTACATACCACTTCGACACATACATTTTGAGACATGATAAAACTACGTAAGAGCCTTCGGCCCGTAAGAAGCTTCATTCTTAGCATACAGCTTCGCGCTTTAGCGCCACGTTGTATGTGAGCCCGTGGCATCTCGCTGTCTGCCTGGGCAGAAATTGTTGAACTACTGTGACGCTCAATAGAGAGTGGTTCAGCAGTACACGGTCTAGGCGCTGCAAAATTTGCAAAGCTCCACCTAAGTGAACTTCCAGATTTACTTTGTACTACAGCCGCCTCGCGAATCTACCCGAGGCATTGCAGTATCATATTCAATCTGCGGATTTTGTGGTGTAGGGTAGGTCGGTCTGTCCATGATTGTATGGAACAAGTTCTATCGGTTACAGAATATAGACATGAATCTGTTATTGGATCGATTGCTTAACGAAGCATTTCTCCGTTAAGATCATTTCGATGTTCACTATCGATTCTTCACACAAGTGTGTCATGAGTCAATCCAACCAAGGGTCCTTGATGTCTCATTTGAACTGTGAAGAAGAAAGAAAATGATAGGGAGCAACTGGCGTAGACAATATCCGTCTCTGCTTTCATCCGTGCTGTGTTCCGATCTCTTTGTCATTTATTGCAAGACCCTCATTCTTACGACCCTCTCGCTGGTCACCTCGATGGAAGACATCATTGGATTGCTTTGGTAGTGAAGGTCTCAGTCGTAAAGCACCCAAAGATGGCTCGGCACTCAGGGGCACGGTTATTTGGGTTCATCATGTCCATGTATTCACATGCAGTTATGCTTTAAGAGCTTGTTGAGAACGAACTCCATTCAATATCGACGATCTGATACTCAGTAACCAATCTGTGTGCTCGATACGAGTTAGCAACGTTCGAATATTTGAACTGGGGACATACTTTGGTAGAGCCAAATTATGAGAGCAACAATCATGTTGGTGGGACAATGCCCCAAAAGACCCCAAAACATTCAAAAGTTTATCTTTTCATCTTGACAAAGCCTGCAAAACATCATCGAGTCTCTTCCTCTTCTGCTTTCTCAGTGCCAGAACAGGCGCCGACCGCTCCGATGCTACCACGCTGGGTTCTTTCTTAGGGATCGGTGTTGGTTTTGCTTTCGTTGCACCTCGAACAGCTGCATCTCGCGTAAAAGTATATTTTCGTGTCGCAAACAGCCCTCTACTGACATAAGAAGGCCTCGTGCCAATACCACCATAGCGGGAACTATGACCCAGGTGAAGGCAGGCGAGGGGCCGCGATGGCAGAACGAAAGGACCGGCTACAGCTTTCGTAGAAGGACGGGCGCCGCGGGCCTCCAGGTCTCGATCTGAACTTAGCTGCCCGAGAAAGGAGTACAACCAGAACGCCCAAGGCTCGAAAGCCACGCCGTGACATGCACGAGCTTCTCGAGATGCGGCATCTGTATCCCAAGAGGGCGTTTGTACCTTTGCCGTGTCCGTGAGGTAATCGAGAAGGGGCGGCGCTTGGTGCTCTTGCACGAATTTGACCGCACAACGAGAGTCGCTGCATAATGAGACCAGATCGTTGTCGATACTTGCTGCAAGATCACGAAGAGGCTTGCTCCTGGTCTCCTCCAACGGTGCAAACAGCATGAGATAACGCAATAAGGAGTCCTCCAGGCCGGATGGTGGGTCGTCTTGTTCCCACCCATTCTCGATCGCAGCTTCGTAGCTCCCGCTCCAATCCTCCCTTGCACCCATGACGTCGTACAATGCGAGAGAAGGGAACTTTGACACCCACTTAAGAGATTCCTGTGTAGTCGATTGATCGCCCCATATTCTTAATATCCGCAGCAAGGGAAACGGATCATTCTTTTCAGTCCACCCCCTGACAAGGCGGTCCGTGACGCGTGGAAAGACAGTCCGGAGCTCATCGGCCGGTTGGATGAGTTCGAGGGCGCCGAGATTGGGCATGTCGGCGAGACACAGGAGATCATGAGTGCTGAAAGAGCATCCGCCTGTGAGAACAAGGTGTGTAATGAAGTCAGTTGGTGGTGCTGTTAGAGGCTGGGTATAACGGGTGAGATCGGTGCCAGGGCGGCAGATGTGTTGGCGAAAGCGGTACAGTCCAAGAGTCTTATCATCTTGATCTTCCATAAGAATCTTTGAGAAGATTTTCCAAGCATGAAGACATACGCCTCTATGGGAGAATTAGTCTCATAATTCCCAGTGCATTCCGCGCCATCCGCTTCCCCAACTAACCTGGCCTCTAGATACCGCCAAATGCGCCATAGCATATTGCTCGGAATAGCCTCGAGATGTGCCCTTGAGCGAACCTTTCCAATATTATCGGCGAGCACGCCGATGGCCATATCTACTAAGGGACGAGGCCCTCTAGGCCCACGAGCTGTGAAGGACGGATATGGTCGACGCCGACTCCAATCTGCCGAGTCCTCGTCGGATTCGGTGAGAGCCCCGCGTGACATGACATATTCTGTGAATACCTGACCTGAAGTTTGGTCGAACATGGCTGATAAAACTAGAGGCGGACAAAACCATATAAGTTTTGTTACTGATCTTGGCTAGAGGCGAAAGGCTTACCAAATGATGTTGCAAGGGTGGCAAGGTTGTCGAATCCCGCCTGGTGGTGACAGCGCGTTTGGTGGAATGTCATCTCACTAGGATATCTGTGCAGTGATGCAACTGCTGCTCAACTTCACAACTGCACATTAATAAGACGATCAGTGACTATCAGAGCCTTCATATTATGGTCTTGTGGTTCATTTATAATTTTTTTCTTTAATTGTTTATCGCTTTGAAATCTTTTCAACTATCCTCACTCTAAACGGCAACGCCGTCTCAGCAGTCCGTTTATCTTTTTTCCCTTATGGGCGCGGGTACAAGCGAAGCCACGCATATATGGCTTGACAACGGCCGCCCTGTGATGTGATGGCTACAAGCCATTCGACCTGACTCGACTCTCGACTTAACAATCCAAACCTGGGTAATCATTCATCAGGCAATGCTTTTCCCACCAATCTGCGCTATGGTATCCAATCGTAAAATCTTTCCTTCTCTTAACAGTGTATCCTCTATAGCATGGGCTTCAGGTCCTCGGCAACGTGGAAGGGAGCCTCAGTCTTGCTCTTAACTTCGTCGACGGTGACGCCGTCCGCGATCTCAATAAGAGTAAGGCCCTTGGCAAAGTCGACGTCAAAAACAGCCTGAAACAATCGTTAGTACATGGTCAACATAAAACCGAAAACTCAGATGAACTCACCAGCTCAGTGATAATTCTCGACACGCAAGCACGTCCAGTCAGAGGGAATGCGCATTGCTTAACGATCTTGGGGTTGCCCTTCTTATCGGTGTGCTCCATGGTCACAACAACCTTGGTCTCGCTAGGGTTGCTGACAAGATCCATGGCACCACCGAAGCCCTTGACCTTTCCGGGAAGCATCCAGTTGGCAAGGTCGCCAGTGGCGCTGACCTGCATGGCTCCCAAGATGGTGAGGTTGATGCGACCGCTGCGGATCATACCAAAGCTCTCCTCACTACCGAAGACGGCGGCACCAGGCTTGAGGGTGACAGTCTCCTTACCGGCGTTGATCAGGTCGGCATCTTCCTCACCCTTCTTAGGGTAGGGGCCCAGACCAAGGATACCGTTCTCAGACTGGAGCTGAACCTCGACCTCAGGACCGACGAAGCCAGGGGCGAGCATGGGCATACCGATACCCAGGTTGGCGTACATGCCATTCTTGAATTCCTTGGCAGCACGGCGCACAATGCGCTCACGCTTGGCAGCGGTGTCGCCAGAGCCCAGAGCCTTGGTGGCCTCAGGATCGTTAGGGTCCTTTGCCCAGGTGAACTTCTCGATCGACTTCTCCTCGGTGCTCTGGATGACACGTTTGACGTAGATACCGGGCAGGTGGACAGCCTCAGGGGGAATCTCGCCAGGCTCGACGATGTGCTCGGCCTCGACAATGGTCATCTTGGCGTTGCGACCCATAGCACCGTTGAAGTTGTGTGCAGCGAGACGGAACTGGCAGTTGCCAAGCTTATCAGCCTTGTAGGCCTTCACGAAGGCGTAGTCACCATCAATACTCTCCTCGAGGAGGTAAGACTTTCCCTTGAAGACCTTGACGTCCTTGGGGTAAGAATAGACATCAGGAGAGCCGTCGGCCTTGTTGCGCAGAGGGAGATCACCAGTCTGAACGACAGTGCCAAAAGCAGCAGGTGTGTAAAAAGCGGGCACACCCTTTCCACCAGCGGCGCATCGCTCAGCCAGAGTGCCTTGAGGGGTCAGCTCAAGCTCGACCTCACCAGTAAGGTACATCTTCTCAAAGGTCTTGTTCTCGCCAATGTAACTGGCAATCATCTTGCGGATCTGCTTGGTCTTGAGCAGTCTGCCGAGACCAAAGTTGTCTGTGCCGGCGTTGTTTGAGACAGCTGTGAGACCAGTAATTTCGGGCTTCTCGAGAACCTCGTTGATCAGAGAGTCGGGGACACCACAAAGACCGAAGCCACCACAGAGGAGTGTCGAGTTGGGCTTCATGTCCTTGAGGGCTTCCTTGGCCGAGGGGAAAACCTTGTTGATCTCGGCGCGGCGAGCGGTTGCTGAGAAGGATCGCACAAGAGCGGCATTGGGCTTGGAGCTGTCAGTATGCGCCTGGAGCTGTATTATGCGCTTTTAGCTATGAATTGGACTTACGTTGACGGGATTGCGAGCAAAAGCTCGGAGAGTCCGTAACCGGAAAGCTGCAGAAGGCATCTTGTGTATGTGTAACTGGTGTGAGAATATGCGAGAGTCGAGATGGTTTCACTATTAATGCCGACAACCTGCTGCCACCTATAATATATGCTTATTCGGAGATGAATTGAGCTTCATGCACCGGTACTCTTCCTTGAGTGTAGGATTAGAGTGATAAAAGGCAAAGCAAGGGCGTTATTAGAGAGGAAGTAAAGAGAGGAGAGAGAGAGGGAGAGAGAGCTTGAGCCGAATGACGATAGAAATCGGCGGGCCGTTGGCGGGGGATATCCGTTTATTAAGGCCGGTGCTGGCCGTGGGTCCGTCTCCGTGTACTTCCTAAATTTTGAATGTGAATTCGGAAGCAAGAGTCGGCATTCGGAAATCCTTGGGGAGCCGATAATAGGAACAGGCCTCACTCAATACGGGAAGACCCTCATACGAAGCTTAGGACCTTAATGGACGGCTAACGGCTACTGTACCGGGTGGAATTAGGTATCACGAGCTTTACAGTAATGACCTACGTTAAGTTAGTAGCTGCGGGAAGTGGCCGTGGAGGAATTCCCCGGGGCCTTGAGTTGGTTGGTTGTTCCTCAATGTGGAGGCCGAGGATACTGGTACTGCAGTGGAGGAACAGCGGGGGCTCAAGTCCGGGGCAGCCAGTCTAGAGCTGTGCTGATGTAGTTTTAGTGGGCGGGTAACTGATGGGTAATGGGTTTTCCGAAAGGGACCGGCTATTCGTTTCGGGAGTTGACTTGTCATGACAGAACTGAGCTTATCATGACAGCCAAATAAGAGACCATTTCCCTCTGATGAGCTAACTTTATTGAGCAATTCACTGGGAAAAGAAGAGGAAGATTTCGGGGTTCAGTCACCGTCTTATTTATTGGCTTTTTTTTTTGTATTAGTAGCAATTATTATGACTAACTACCTTCTTGTTGACTACCAGTACCTGTACTAGATGCTTGCTTGCTTTGTTTGCTTGCTGTTCCGGCCGCTTCCCGACCGAACCGAACTCGGCTACAGTACCAATTTGGAAGCGAAGCTAATATGATGGAGATCCCCCTCTTACTCTTCCTGGAGGTAGGTACCCATGTTTCATTCTTCTCTTCTGCAACGCAACGCCAAATGTCCATGATATTTTGATCAAAAAAAAAACCCCCCCCCAAGACTCCAAAACCTGCCAATGGCCATACAGGTAAAACCATGAAAATGATCCGATCCCTAAAACAAGCTCTTATGAGCGGAAGAATGATAATAAACCGCCGGGTATTTCTTTATCCCCCCCACTGTAGCCATTTCCCATGAGAGCTCATCACTTTGCTCATTCACCCACGCTCATCGTGGTTGTGGCATTTTCCGGGTGAAGAGATACGAGTCCGATCAAGTTTCCTTCTGGGTCAACGAATTCTCCAATATCCATAATGCATTGTCGAACCCCGAACCGCATCTGCTTGACCTCGCCGTAATGATATTCGATCAACGACTCAGCCAGCTCAATATCGGCAACTCGGATGTGACACGAAGGTGTTGCACCACCGGTCATGGCCATCTGTCGTCGGTGCTCAAGGTGAGCACTGCTATCTCCCGTGCTTCTGATTTGGATCAGGGCACCTGTGATGCGAGACCCACCACTCTGACTTGAGTTGAAGAAGTTCATGGGCTGTGTGTCGAAGTGTGAAGATCCCCATCGTCTCATATACGAATCATCAGACTGCTGGGCATTCATGTCTCCGTAAAACTTCCAGCCGAAGCAGCGCGAGTAAAAGTTTACCGCTCTCTCTATGTTGAAGCAGTATAATAAGAGAAAGTCGGGTGTTCCACCCATAACGGAAACGTCATGTCTTTCGATCCCACATGTCTCAGTCTGGGGCAGTAAAGGAGGCAACAAGTCGTTGTCGTTCTTGATATCCGGAGAAGCACGCGTTTCGACGGATAAGTTCTTGGCAGCAGTTATAGGCAGCGAAAAGGTCGATGCAAAAGCAGGAGGGGTAAGCATCTCTGCAATGGGAGTGTTGAGGGTGTCGTGACCCAGTGAGGGTACTGGTGATGGTGTTCTCCGATCAGTATCCAGGTCCATGGCCGATGAGGAGAGCGAGAAAGAGGGCCGTGGTTTTGTGTATGATTCCATTTTTGATGACATGGAAAAGTGATAATCAACAAAGGATGGAACAGTTGAAGCCTATCAAGAGAAGAGTCAAGCGATTCAAGCTCGATTTAGTATTACGAAGAAATGTTCGAGAGGGTCGGCAAGCCGTGAGGCAACAGTCTAACAAAAGAAAAAGATGTCGAAAATGAATCAAAGACGATAGCACGAGTCGACAACGACCACAACCGAATTATCAATAACCAGAAAGATAGTCTATGGTTTGCATGAGCAAGCAAGCCATCCGATACCAGACATGGGTTCCCTTGTTCTTATAGCTACCGTTTAGGAAAAGAGGAGGCAATCTCCGGGAAACTCCAAAGGCAGAGTCTCCTTACATACTGCGTGCCTCGATGTGCATAAGCCATAAACACTCAAAAAGTAATGATTCGAGAATGGGAGTGCGGAACTTGGCGTTTGTTTTATCTGGGGCTTGCCAGGCCAACTTGGGCTAAGCGGTATGGATGTTGAGGCAAGGAGAGGCAAGACATTCAGAACATTAACTAAACAAAACAAACACCTGAACGGGACCTTTTTTTGGTACTACGTCAAAGAGCCAATCGACAACTCAAAACAGCACAAGACGTCAAGGGCAGAAGAAACCTGCAGCAAGGTAGGGGTTCGAGCTGTGCAAGGCTAATGCAGCAGAAAGGACAGCTAACTGCAGCAGCTGCGTCGTTGATGTGTCGATCCGATTCTTATCATCATAAACATGCGTGTCTTGTCAAAACAGACTTTTGGCAGATATTCAGGGCCTTAGACCTTCCCCCCCCTCTCGGTGTCTAGAGTTTGGGCTGGAATGGTAAACAGCCCGATATCCTACGGCTGAACGGTCCATCACCAAGCATTTGTCTTAGTAGCGTGCGTTTTCTTAATTTACCAACTGTACACACATAGCAGTTTAGTGCGTGGGTTCACGTTGGCTTGTCTCAGTTTCCGGCACAAGACTTTGAGTGACGATCACCGATCGTGAGCATGGCTGGCGGGATGAAACTAATGCACAGTACGATATAATAATGTAATAAAGGGCGAGACGAGGTTGGATAATGAAGGCGGTTGAGTTGAGATAGATAGTCTGGGCAGGCTAATGCTGTTGCATATCAGAGTGGATTACTGTAGTCTGGATGGCCTGAGCGTTCTGCAAGGCGGCTCTATTTGGCGGGTTTATCAAAGCAAGGAGTTAACTTGGGACAAATCCCACATGCTTTTGGCGCAGTAGCTGCATAATGTTTGTGCAAGGAAGATCTGGCGTGAACCTTTCCAAAGCAAAGGGTACAATGATCGACTCCATATTTGAGGAGGGGGAAAGAACTTTGAGGGAGAGGAAAGGAACATCACGATCACGATCATGACATGAACTCGATCCAACTCGAGAATTTGACTTCATATCCATCCGTCCGATAGCTCAGGTTCCAATTCTTGCTCGAATTGAGGTTCAGGATCATCGAACGAACAGTCAAAGTTCACCAAAGTCTTGCACGACATAATTGAGATTAAACAAGTACTGGGATAACAATTAAAATAAGACAAGTAAAAATAAGCACTGTTAATTTGTAACTTGGTCTATTTGTTGAAAATACATTCAATCATAGGCAATTTTGGATCCTGACGGATGAAGCTGTTCGCTCAGACAAGACAGGACAGCCCACGCTAGGTACGTATTTGCACTGATAAGGATCTTATCGCCCCGCAGATCCAATCGTCGCAGAAAAAAAATTAGTTACCAGCCCAGGTCAGGCCGAACAATAGCGACAGCTTCAACACCAAGGACCCTCCGAAACGACGACAATTTCCGCCACTTCTACAACTGGCGCATTATCCTCAGTCGTCATGGAGTCAAGTTCGAAACGCCGCAAGATCGACCATGCTGGGTCTGGCCTAAGACACGATGCCCTTATTGATTTTGAGGCTCGTAGCTCTGCTCGTGTCTCAACTGCTAGCACATTTGTTCTCCAAACCGACGAGCTCTTGAAGGAAGCAAAACTCGACTACGGAAAGGCATTGAAGGGAGTTGATGAACACCTGCATCGATTGAAGGAGGCCATTGACACTGCAACCCCCCATAGCCCTGAACCTGTTTGTTCTATCCTACTAAAAGTCTCGCCGACTATCAAACAAGACTAACAAATTTTCAAGATCACCCAAGTCACCGCTCGCTTCGAGAAGAAGCACCGCATCGTCATTCCCTATCCCGATCCCAAGCCCGCAAAAGATGCGCCCTACAAGCTTTCTTTCGAGAAGCCAGCTTCGTACAATGTCGTCGGTAGTTACGTCGCTAAGACCATGGTCAAGTCTCAGGCGCAATTCGGGATCGACATGGTAGTCCAGATGCCCAAGACTATGTTCCAGGAGAAGGACTTTACGAGCATGCGATACTTTTACCGTAGAGCCTACTACATCGCCTACATTGCCGCCAGCGTCAAGAAGGAGTTGGAAGATTCGATGGACATCGGTTTCGAATACCTGAATGAGAACCCCCTTCTGCCTGTGCTCGCACTTCGACCCAAGCCCGAAGAGGAAGATGAAGATAACAAGGAGACCAAGAGCAAGTCTTCCAAGAAGAAGGCCAAGGCCTCCAAGTCACCGTATACTATTCGACTCATCCCTTGCGCGCCTGAGGGTCTTTTCCCCAAGACCAAGTTGCTCCCCAGCTCCAACAACAACCGAAGTGGAGAGGCCGACGACAAGAAGCCCAAGTCCGGCACCCCTTTCTACAACTCTACCTTGAAAGCAGAAGAGACATTCATTTCGTACTTGCGCGTCCTTACACACGCCAAGAACGAGTGCCCAGCTCTAACTGATGCCTGTGTGCTGGGACGAATCTGGCTGCAGCAGAGAGGTTTTGGCAGTTCCGTATCTCAAGGTGGTTTCGGTCATTTTGAGTGGTCTGTCATGATCGCTCTATTGCTCCAGATGGGTGGACGCAATGGCCAAGCAATGCTTTCCAACTCTCTCAGCAGTACTGAGCTCTTCAAGGCGGCTATCCAATTCCTCTCAACTACCGACTTCAACGAGAAGCCATACGTTTTTGGTTCCTCCAAGATAAACGCCGAAACTGTCCGTGAAGCTGGCCCTGTTATGTACGACCCTAGCCGAGAACTTAACGTCTTGTCAAAGATGAGCCCCTGGTCTGCCAGCCTTCTTCAAATGCACGCCAAATCAACCACAGATAACCTCGCCGACGAAGCCGCCGACAAGTTTGCTCCCACATTTATTATCAAGTCGGATGCGCCCCTTCAAACTTTCGACGCCATCTTCGAGGTCAAGAGTCAGAGCGCCAAGCCTTTGGACTCTCCCGATCGCAGGGGATCAGCTTGGGATTTTAGCCTGGAGGCTCACAAGGTGCTCAAGAAGGCCTATGGCAATCGATCTCATCTTGTGCATTTCCAGCTGCCCTCAAAGGCTGGGTGGAAGCTTGGCTCTGCACCATCTTCAGACTCTGGCAAGGTTCAATTTGGCGTTATGTTCGAGTTTGCGCAAATGGGTCGTCAAATGGAGCACGGTCCTGCAGCGGAAGAACAAGAGGAAGCAGAAAAGTTCCGTCGATTCTGGGGTGAGAAGGCTGAACTGCGTCGCTTCAAGGACGGCAGTATTCTCGAGTGTGTTGAGTGGTCAAGCAAGGTACCATTCCAGATCTGCGAGGAGATTGCTGAACACACCTTGAAACGACACCTCAAGGTCGACAGTGGAGCCATCACTGCGTTCGGCGCAGAATTCTCCAACATAGTCACCTTCTCGCATATGGATAAGGAGGCCTTTGACGCTGCCCGACGAGCATTCCAAACTCTTGAATACGACATCCGAAACCTCGAGGACTTGCCGTTGCAGATCCGACAACTCTCAGCAGTTTCACCGGCTGCCAGATATGCCTCGGTTGATGCTCCCAGTCCCGGATTTCACACAGGCACCATCGAGCCCATAGATGTCAATCTCTATTTTGAGGCTTCAGGCCGGTGGCCGGAGAATCTGGTTGCTATTCAAGAGACCAAGATCGAGTTTCTGCTTGACTTCGATAGGCGTCTTACGTCGACTAAGGAGAACATCACAACCTACCTTGGCCGGGAAAACAAGGAGATCGGTATTGAGAACTTGGCTTACCTCGATATCGTGTATGATACTGGAGCAGCATTCCGCTTAAGGATCCATGCTGATCTTGAGGACATCCTATTTGAACGACAGATCAAAAACAAGACACTTGAGCCTCGCGTTCGTGAGGAATCAGAGGCGGCTCTTGCTAGAACAAAGTGGTTCTTTGAAACCCTGCCGATTCATACACAAACCATCGCAACCTTCTGCACAAGACTTCACTCTCTGTCTCAAACCATTCGCTTGGTAAAGCATTGGTTCAATGCCCACAAGCTATCAAGCCATGTCAGTGAAGAGCTTATTGAGCTCTTTGTTCTTAATGTCTTCTTACAACCGTACCCCTGGCGCGCTCCTACAAGTGCCTCAACTGGTTTCTTGCGGACCTTGACGTTCCTATCTCGTTGGGACTGGCGTGACGAGCCTTTGATCGTCGACTCGGCTGAGGAGCTGACTGATGATGACCGTCACAACATCCGTAAAGAGCTTGAGACATGGCGCAAAAAGGACCCCAACATGAACCACACAGTCATGTTTGTTGCTACTTCTGTCGATACGTCTGGTTTGGCTTACACTCGTAACGGACCCTCTAAACTTATCGCTTCGCGTATGACTCGCTTGGCCAAGGCTGCCTGCAAACTCGTCAAAGACAGTGGCTACCGCATCGATGCTAATGAGCTCTTTGACACATCTCTCGAGGATTATGACGTTCTTTTCCATCTTTCCCGCAAAGCCATTCGCTCAATCCTTCGAGAGGCAGCTTCCGATCCTTCTGCTCGCCGCCATTCCCAGTTCAAGAACCTTGATGATAGAACAGGCCGTGCCCCTCTCCCCATCCGTGCTCATCCTGTCGATATCTTTATGGAGGAGCTTCAGCGCGTATATGAGGACACGCTTGTATTTTTCAGGGGAACCAACAATGGCGACGAGGACGATGCTGTCATTGGTGCCATCTGGAACCCCAAGCTTCAGCAGCAAAAGTTCCGAGCTGGTCTGCCTTATAACTTCCACACGGTTGCCGATGAAGATGGCGACGTTGTAGTGGTGAACCGAAAGGCTGTGTTATCAGAGATTGCAAGGATTGGCGGTGATATGATCAGAAAGATCGAGGAGGTCGAGTAAGATGGATGTGGCTATAAAAGAAGAATAGTGAACATTTTGGATAATACCCATGGACATAGATATAGATTCTGGTTCTAATTCCGCAAACCAACGAAAAGTATGTTTTCAGCGATTTTTTCTTTCTTTTTAAATTCCACCGTGATGCCTTAATATAAAACCTTTCCTTGAGTATGATGTCTTATAAAATGCTATTATCAGCGGATACCAAGTAACTTACTGTAAGAAGTCTTGTTCTAGGTAGGCTTGTAAGTGAAGAGAGTGGTAATACGGTACGTACCTCAATTACTAAAGTGGAAATCCCTTTACGCGGTTCGACACGCTCAACGCGTCTCACCCCACGTCTGCTACCCATCTTTAGTTTAATTTTGGTATTTCATCACTGCGACAACCAAGGACCGACGACAACTTCGAAGCCATACAACGGTCAAAGAATTGATCGTGCAAGCAGTTGTTCCCAAGTACAAAAAATGCCACATTCTGTTGAAGCGGAAGCCATGTCATCCCCAAGTAACGTTAAGGACGAGCCCGTGGAGGAGACTGGGATTTCGGACGAGACCCCCAATGCGCCAGAGGTCGATACCAAGATGAGCGAGTCAGAGGGTGTTAAGCAGGAAGTCAAACAGCTTGAGGACTTGTTCGATGATGTCGACTCGGACGATGAGTTCCCTGCAAGCTCTGCCGCAATTCCGCCAAGTTCGCCTGTCGCTCCCCTGTTGTGAGTAAAGGTGTGGAAGCTTGAAGTCTACAGATTGACTGACTGGTTGTAGCGATGCTATGTCATTGAAGGCTTCAGACCCAGAAGTTATGCGAAGTTTCTACCAGCGATTATTCCCCTGGCGGTATCTATTTCAGTGGCTGAACCATAGTCCTACACCAACAAACGACTTTGGCAACCGAGAGTTTGCCTTTACCCTCCAGAACGACGCCTACCTCCGATACCAATCTTTCCCTACGGCCGATACGTGCGTACTATTCTCAACCATAGCTTTTCAAATTCTTACAATGCCACAGACTTCGAAAAGATGTTCTTCGTTTGATGCCATCCCGTTTTGAAATTGGCCCCGTTTACACTACCAACCCTCGCGACCGAAAGACACTACGAAACTCGTCAGCCTTCAAGCCACTTGCGAAAGAACTGTGCTTCGATATTGATTTGACAGATTACGACGATATCAGAACATGCTGTGACAAGGCGAATATTTGCAACAAGTGCTGGCAATTTATGACTATGGCTATCAAGGTGGTTGATGTCGCACTACGAGAAGACTTTGGCTTCAAGCACATTATGTGGGTGTACTCAGGACGACGAGGTGCTCACGCTTGGGTTTGCGACAAGAAGGTTCGAAGCATGGATGACCAGAAGAGAAGGGCGATTGCTGGCTACCTAGAGGTAGTTAGGGGTGGTGCGCAGAGTGGAAAGAAGGTGAACGTGAGGAGACCGCTGCATCCCCATCTTGCGTAAGTTCACAACTTTCGATTCAAGCATAAGATACTGACATACACCCCAAGACGAAGCTTGGAAATCCTCAAGACTCATTTCCAGGAGGACGTTCTTGAGGTACAAGACCCTTGGGCGTCGCCCGAACAGTCCGAAAAGCTTCTGCAGCTTCTACCAAATCAGAACCTCAATGAATCACTACGAAGAAAATGGGATGCTGCCCCAGGACGTGCTTCTTCCTCGAAATGGGCAGACATCGACGCCTTGGCAAAGTCAGGCGCCAGCAAGAACCTCGATGCCAGACAACTCCTCGAAGCCAAGCAGGATATTGTCCTGGAATACACCTACCCCCGACTTGATATCGAAGTCAGCAAGAAGCTCAACCATTTGCTCAAGAGTCCATTTGTCGTGCATCCCGGTACCGGCCGTGTGTGTGTGCCCATAAACACTAAGAACCTTGAGGAGTTTGATCCCCTGAGTGTACCTACTGTGCAGGGTCTCCTAGCAGAGATTGATTCTTGGAAGGGTGAAGAGGACGAGGGTGGCAAGGGTATGGCTGATTGGGAAAAGACAAGCCTGAAGCCTTACATTGACCAGTTCAGACACTTTGTCAGCGGATTGATGAAGGACGAGAAGGACCTAAAGGTTAAGCGGGAGAGAGACGAGGAAAGTATGGAATTTTAGACATTGTATGAAATGGAACGGACTTATGAACAGTGTAATGTGGTAGACTTAACATTTTGATTTGGACTTGGCTGGCGCAGTGCGGTATTAATACAGATACTTTTTACTTTCAAGCAACCTTGATTTCAGGTGTACTTTGCTCAGAAGGGTCCTCAGCATCAGGATCCTTGATTTCCTCATGGCCTTCCTCGAAGTCCTCGGCCTCAGCTCCCTCGGTTTCTTGAGTCTCGTTTGAAGCACCTTGTTGTTGTTTCAACTGACCTCCCTTGCGCTTGGGAATGACGCTCATGAACGCCTCACCCCAGTTCTCGTACTCGAGCCATTTGAGCATGATTTCAACGACGTGATTCGTCGTAAGAACCGCTCGGCTCTGCATCACCATGTACTGGCCAATGGGCAGTCGAGCCGTGCGGATACCACGTTCCCTTGCTCGCTTGTAGCACAGTCCCTTTTCACGGTTTTTGTCAACGAGACCACCGATGACATAGCTTGTGTTGGGCTCGAGACGTTCCAGTGTGTATGGTGAGTCTGAGGACAGGTAGACAATGTCGTTGTACTCGGTACGTGGCTCAGGCTCAGGGTCAGGAAGGGGGAGAGGGTCCTTCTCGTCTCTGGTCCAGGGGCTCTTTTCATCGAGACTTCGTTGAAGAGGTTCGATCATATGGTCTTCCTTCATCTGTTCACGAGCCTTCTCCGCGCACTCGATAAAGTCTTCTTCCACGAAGTCGATGCCCTTCCAGTTCTTGTGCTTGTCATCAAGAATCTGATGGAAACGCTCAGCGAGCTTCCCATTCCAGTTTGAGACGTATATATTAGTGCGATATCTTGCATTCTTGTTCTCCGAATACGACCTGGTGATTTGACTGCCGAGTGATATGATCTCCTTTTCGCGCATGTACTGTTCGAAATCGCAGTCAAAGATGAGCGAGATGGGGACGTTCACTGAAGGCGGCTTTTGATGCTTGTGGGCATAGGGGTCTATGCCTTGAGCAATGAGGGCGTCTCTCTCTTCGCGCTTGCGTACTTTGCGAGAAATTCGGCTATCCCTGCGCTTCTGCTTGCGTTCTTCTTTACCAGCTTCCCATTGTTGTTGCTTTCTCAGACGCTTAAGGGCGTTCTTGGACATTGGCGGAGCTGGTTCATCTTCGGCAGGTCGCTTTTGAGGAACAGTGGAGGCTGTAGCAGAATTTCGATGGTTCTGACCTTGCTCAACTTGGCCCTGCGCATTGCCCTTGGGGTCTGTCGTTTGTTCGGTATTCATGTTCTCAGTTGACAGTTGCGATGTTCCTTCCCCACTCGTTTGAACAACATCGTCTCTTTGCTCCTTGGCTTCCTCGACTTGGGATGTCCTGTGAGCTGGATCCGAGTCCATTTTGATCTTTTGTTTGGGACGCTGCTAAGACTTGTTGGTCTTAGATTGTTGACCAAGAATTCAGCAGTTCAGTGAACTTGAAAATGGTCCAATCACAAGTTGATAGTCTTATATCCAGCCGTGTAAGAGACGCTGTATGACGCTGTTTGAAGCTGAATTTCGGGATGCTGTTGTTCTCAAATGGATTTCGAGTGTGACAATCAAACTGATGTGTGGCTACTCAGAGTTCAATACAGGATAATGGATTCGATTGAATAATTCCGATGAAGTTTGAAGCCCGAGTAAAGGAATATCCTGCCAAACTCATGGCGGATTTTTCTTACAGATCCGAGTGTCTAGCAGTGGTGGGGCATGAGGAAGGTACGTACCAAGCCAGCATTCATATTTCATCAAGCTTGCATGAACCAATGAAAATAGAGCAATTGGATGACCAGCGTCACGTGTTGCAGTGGAGGCTCGCAATCCTACAGTTTCCATAGCTCGGCTTCAACCTCAAGCCCAAGACATAAAAAGCTCCCAACTTCTCCCTTTTAGCAATCGCAATCGCCATGGAGCACCCATCGAGCGCGAATTTGCCGGCTCATAAGAGGCCTGCCGCTTACTTCAAGCCTCATGATGTCTTAGATGACACTGCAAAGGCCGCTGTGGTTGGTGGTCTCAGTGGTCTCTTCCTCTCTTCCGTCAAAAATGCTATGGCCAAGCACAATGTCGGTATCCTGAGCGTCTTCACTCGCGGCTCTGCTATCATTGGCCTGGGAGGTATGGTAGATCGAATGGGAGATGTCAATTGAGAGCTTCGCAATACTGACCACGTCCTCTAGCCGCCGCCCCCGCCGCCTATGTCTTTGCTTCGCGAACCTCGATGAACCTTCGCGAGAAGGACGACGCCTTCTCAGCTGCCCTTGGTGGCTTTGCCCTGGGCGCTGTCCTTGGTCTTCCCAGTATGAGATGATTCACCACTCTATACATGAGCGAACTTAGTCTGACACGATACAGCGAAACGAATGCCTGTCGTCATGGGACTTGGTGGTGGTCTTGCTGTCTTCCAGGGTATGTTCCACTACCTTGGCGGCCGTTACGACTCTTTCAAGCGAGAGGGAGATGAGTTCGAGCGCAAGGAAATTGTCCGACGATCCACCCGGCTGCCTATTGAGCAAACCATCTCAGAGATTGGCGAGGGCCGAGGTAAGTCGCGCATTGCATCTATCTTCTTAAGGCAACATCTCACGTTCTGACAGGTATTCGACCTCCTGGATACGATGAGCGACGGGCGGAGCGACTTAGCCAGAAGTACGGTGTTGAGATTAACCCCATCAAGGCGACTGTCGAGGGTAGCCAATAAAGCACGAAACGACAAGCGGGCGAACGGGACGGGAGCGACTGTACATAACTCTTCTGGGCGAGGAAGAGATGCTACACTAGAGAATTGGAGTTTTGTTTTGTTTCCATGTGAAGCTCTGAACTGTGCCATCTCACGCTTGGGCAGTTAGGTTTCCTTCATGAGGTAAGTTTTCACTCATTCTTTCTATCCCCGGCACCACCCGTCAACCTGCAATGATGATACACCGAGTCAGAGGCTGTTTATGATCTTTGATGATTCCAACACTCACCAATATCTACATCCTGAGCACATTCTTTTCAATACCATGATTTGATGAATATGAGGGAAACATGTTTACTGATTGTGTTTAGATTTATGTAGCTTTACATCATTATTGTTGAACAAGACGCTATAATACGATTGTTTACGGTACGTAAGACTCACCGTCTTCTTCCCTTTTCGCTATGATGATATATCGAGTCAGAGGCTGTTTATGATCTAAATGATTCCAACGCTCACCAATATCTACATCCTGAGCCCCAAATACCTATCCACTCAAATTTGGTTGCTATCTTGGCGAACAATGCTAACTTTGTTCAGACTCAACAGACAGGCTTCACTTGCAAAATCTTGCTACGCTAACATATATTGTATGTATGTCCTTTATTCTCTCCTACTCACCCCCTTCAATGATGATACATCGAGTCAGAGGCTGTTTATGATCTTAATGATTCCAACACTCACCAATATCTACATCCTGAGAATATTCCACAACTCATTCATGTTTACGAATCTTGTTTGGCAAACGGCTAATTTATTCAAGTATAGGATCTCGTACCTTATTCCCGTGATATTATATTCCCGTGATATTACGTCTTGAGCTGAAACAATTTTAGACATTCTCTGTTTTCCTGTGAAATTATCATATGATTCCTGCTCTATGTTTCGTATTCGGGTACCTTTCCTTCTCTCCGCAGGTCCTCTTTTACTACGCTGCGTTGTAATATGCCTAGAGCTCAATATATCACCATTATACCACCCCGTCGATTCCTTGTTCCGTACAATCTCTCAAGTTTATGTCAAACGACAGAAAGTTGGTTCAAAAAAAACCATGGCTCAAACCTTGACAATCTTGAAACCAACCTGCACATAACGTGAGCAAATGAAGGCAACACAGCCCGCCATCATTGAGCAACCACAGAATAGTTGCAGACCCAAATAACTACCATTCTGGGACGAAACGATCGCACCACCAATAGGGCTTCCAGTCAAAGCACCGAAAGACGCAACGGCGAAGGAAGCACCAACGCGAGTGCCAATCTGACGGATATCGGAGAGCTGGGCGATAAGAGTCGGGACGAGACTGATGTAACCACCCGAGGAGAAGCCAAAGATGACTGCAAAAACAACGATTCCGGCTGTGCTTTTGACGGGAATCCAGACACAAAAGCAAAAAAGGGCAGAAATGAAGGTGATCGCAATCATAACGTTGAATCGACCGAGTTTGTCGGCGACGATACCTGGAATGATACGACCGAAGATGCTAGGGCCACGTTAGTACACGATGGCTGACACTGCTCAGCTTGGTACGACTTACCTCACAGCATTGAGGATAGGCAGCAAATAAGGGATTAAATCCTCGGACATGCCTGCAGCCTGGGCCTGGAGTAGGACATAGTTGAAAGGGAGAAACATGCCCCACATGAAGAGGAAGAAGCCGACGACAGTGATGAGGATAGGGAGTTCGCGAAAACCACTGACGTATTCCATGAAAACGAAAGGCCTAGGGCGAGGAGGCAGACGAGACTTGACGGTGAAGCAAGCGATGCCAAGCAGAACAAGGAACATAAAGGCCATGGTACGCATCATCCAGGGGAAACCCACGCTGTCGATCATCTTGTCCATCATGATTGGAAGAATGACGCCTCCAAGGGAAGACCCTGAGACCATGATTCCAAAAGCCGCTGCACGACGCTTGAAGAACCAAGTGACAAGCGATGACATGGAGGCATTGAATACGGCGCTGGAGCCGATAGCCGCGACGACGGATTGCGAAAGAAAGAATTGGTAGTAGTCCTTCGACAAGGATACCATCATGAGTCCAAAGATGTAGGCAAGAGTGCCACACCAGAGGAGATACTTTGGGCCATAGGTATCAAAAAGACGGCCAAACTGCACAGGTCAGTGAGATGCGACTTGCTGAGGAAGAGGGTAGAAATTATACGTACAATAGCACTGCAGAAGATCATGAAGAACACCTCGACAGACATGATCCAACTCACGGCAGAACTGTCATAGTCGCTAAGCGGTCCGGAAACGTAGTATTTCTGGAAGACTCCCACGCAGTTCACGAGGCCAAATGTGCAGAACAGAGCACACCAACCGCCAAAGACGACGAGCCAGGCCTCCAGGCCTCCGTCAGGAAAATCTGCTGGAGCCATCCCAGGAGGCGGTTGCTGCTGTTGTTGTTTCTTCTCGTCATCTTCACCACGCTCGAGATCTGCTGTAACGGTGTTGGCAGGTGCTGGATGAATGTTTGCTTCTGTTTTGATAGTCGGCTGGTGACTTTGTTTCTCGGGATCTGTTGATGTTACTGGCTGAATTGTTCTGTCGTTGATCGTGTCTGAAGACGAAGATATCGATGATGGAGCCATGATGGCGGATGTGTGAAGAAGCTCAATTGTTGGAAGATGCGCCAGAGGGAATAATTGATTGTCAACTACTGTTTGGTTGACAGTGGTAGGCAATGCTCATTTGTTCGCTGTCGATACATGGGAAAGATATACTTATAAATCATCCATTCACTATTGCCAATGACTAGGGGATGCTAAGTCGTGGAAGAGTTCCGTGGAGTCGCAGCCACCTCTATCTACGTATATCGTACACATCCTAGTCATTACCGCTCATATCTGATCTACTCTAGCTCCCGAGTGGGGGGGTGATAGCTTGCACATCACTTACTGAAACTTCATATCTGCATGTCTAGATCTCGGTCTATTAAATTACGGGAGCGGCGTAAGGATCGGCGTTGACTCAGACCGAAGCATAAAGCCGTAGTCCTCTCGTCTCGTGCAGTACTGGAGTTAGCTGGGGGTGGTTGAGCTCATAGTCTATATTCGGTCTTAACATGGTCGCGTTTCTTTACGGCCGAGATGCCGGACGAAACCTGGTTGCATGTTTCGGCTCCCGTTTTCTTCGCTGATTTACTGGCTACTGATGCGAGTGCATGTCTTGCATTCTTCCAATAGCAGCTCCATTTCCTCTTCAAGGAGTAAGCTAAGTGAGCACTGGTTAACAGGGCTGAATAATACACGTGTAGAATTTCGCATCCAACTACGACTTCTCTCTGGACTTAAGAAGAAGCCGAGTCGCGAACTGCCTAACCTAAAACGTGACTCGTGAAGGAATCCGTCCAATAACTGATTGAGACGCGGGAAGATCTACTATAATGTCGTCGTTTTCTTACAGTAATCAAAGGGATTTTTGTCGCTGCTCAGAAATAATCATTGGTTGGACTCGACGTCGAATCTGACTGCATGAATCAGTCAAGTGTGTTTTAACTTGTCGAGCGGTTTCAACATCCGCTGTCTTTGACACACCGGATGCTTTCCCGTCTATCCTTTCGAATCATCTAGTCTACGAGCCAGTCTAGTGACTCATTCTGATATTGAAGTCTCTCCAAGTGAGGGAAGAAGTTGACGTGAAAACTGAAGGACCAAACCCCATTTTGACAGGCTCCGGAAACAAGTGCAATCATGAAATTGTAACATTTGTTTCTTGGAACCTCTGAATATTGATACATAAAGGCCTCGGCTCTATGATGGATAACATATGTAATCATACATAACAAACCAAACGTGGTACAAAAACTTCTCCGCTCATCTGCCCTTTTCTTTTCGTCTCAGCAATATCGCTCACTCACGTTTTATCTCTCTCTCTCTCTTCATACTTGTTTTCATCGGATAAACTCCTTGAGGTCCTTGTTATCCTCAAACTTGACCTTGCCATCCTTCTCAACTTTGGCAACGTGAATTCCAGTCACTGACTTATCATCTGCCTCCTGCCCAACAGCATTAACAACAGCAGGCTTAGTCTCAGCCCCATCAGTCAGCTTTGGCTTGTTGCTCAGCTCGACCGCCTGAGACAAAACACCTGGTTCAGAATCGGCGATTTCGTTCACCTGCTTGTTGGTGAGAACATCTGAAGCACGCACGCCTCGGCTGGACATAAGAATCTTTGTAGGTCCATGGAATTGGAGGAAGAGGCGATCACCCCAGATAGTTCGTCGGGTTGCCGTTCGCAAGCTGTAGTAAGCTCGTGCTAGATACTTCCAAACCTCAGAGTTACGAACAGTCTTGACCCATTCTGGCTCTGAGATCCATCGCGATAGTGAAGGCACTTGGAGTTGTAGGCTGTTGCTCTTGAAACGGAAAGGCTGAGGGGGATATCGGCTAATGGAGTAGGCAACAACACTACCGGGGTGTGCGACAAACTCCTCTCCCTCCTTGAGTGTAAGTTCGTAAATCTGTCCGGGTGCTGATAGAGCAGCAAGACCTCGTCCTGTCAAGAGAGTGTTACCCCAATGAGCAAGTGTAAGGCTGCTCTGGATGCGCGCTGAGGGTGAGAGGGTATGTCCTGTCCATGCCAGTAGTGCATTCCTTTGGGCGATCATCCAATCTGTCGTTCCATCGAGGTGAAGGACTGTGAAAGTGGTTGTAGGAGACTTGGTCGAGATCAAGGCTGTGATAGGTGTCGTAGCTGAGATGCGCTGGTAGAGGAAGGGAACGCCAAGGAAGGCTCGTGTAATCGGATTGAGGATCGAAAGAGTGGATTGGGCCTAGGATTTCTATTAATGATTCTGCCGGTAGCTGCCCTTTGGTAGTTACATACATTCTCAGGTTTGCCGGCGACAGCAACCAATGTGCCCCGCCGAGTATAGAGCTTCTGCGATGCCGACAGAGTGACGGATAGTAGAGAATATGGCGAGCCGAGAACCTCGAATCGAGCATCTATACGAGCACGAGGTCAGATATCAGAGTTTATCAATCATATTCCAGTGATGTGGTGCATCCTTACCCGCAGGATCCCTCGTCTCAAGAGCTCCGAAAGCATCACCACCAACTTTGGGCGCTTCAGTGCTCGGCGCAGCGTTGATCTGGATAGACCTGCACTGAGACTTTGTGCAAGTATATGAAGGCAATGCCCGTAGCCGCAGCCCTCGTGCCGCTCTTGACAACGGCAATTGGCCTCGCATTTTGCTGGTTGGATATATGAGCTCCGAAAGAGCTGTATAACTTGTATATCTACCTCTTCCCAGCTCTTCACTTTACCTCATCTCGAGCCAGGCGCCAGGGCCAGTATTGTTAGCGGCTTTTCCCGTGCCCACACGTCATGTCACGTGTAGTCGTTGCTGTGCCAACGTCTGTGCTTCGTTCATCAATTTCACTAGACCGATACCCTTGTGATCTTCTCTATAGCAAACATTTGCTAACTTTCAGGACGTGGTAGCGGCCAAGTTGGTAGGCTGACAGAGTCCGAGTCTTTGACACCCTAAGCTTGTTGCTAGCACTACCCTTCGTGAACACCCCTCACATCCAATCACCTCGATACCGGATACACACAATGAGTGTCAGAGTCGTCTCTAGGATACGGCCGCTGCTCGAAAAGGAGCGCGAATCGGATGTTATTGTTCGGGCTGATACCGTCGATCCTAGCAAGCCTAACACGATCGTAAAGATTCCCAACCCCAAGAACGAGGCTGAGGAGTTCTCCTTTACTTTCAATGGCGTATACGACCGGGCTACGACTCAGGAGGAATTGTTCACCGCCGAAGGTAAGATATTCTATGCTAACATTTTATGAATTTCTTTTGCCTCGGATCGCGTGTTGACTCAGGTAGTTGCCCCGTATGTCAAGTCTCTCTTCCAAGGATTTGATGTCACAATATTCGCATATGGTGTTACCGGTACGGGTAAGACACACACGATGAGAGGCGGTATGAAGCTGGCAGATCGTGGTGTGATTCCTCGAATGCTTAGTAGTGTATTCCGAAGAGGCAAGAAGATCATGAAGGACACAAAGGGCGAGACCGATGTGAAGGTTCTTCTATCATACTACGAAATCTACAACGACAAGGTCTTCGATCTCCTTGAGCCACCTGAAAAGCGAACACCCACCGGTCTACCACTACGAGCCGAGGCCAATGGCAAGACTGTTGTGGTCGGTCTGTCCGAACGAGCTTGCGAGGATCTTAAGGACTTTGAGAAGTTGTACATCGAGGCCAACACCAACCGTGTCACGGCAGCTACCAAGCTCAATGCCCACAGTAGTCGCAGTCACGCCATTCTACGAGTCAAGCTGATACAGACGACTGTCGAATCGGTCAAAGAAAGCACAGCATCAGCCATTGACTTGGCTGGTTCTGAGGACAACCGCCGAACTGACAATGGGAAGGAGAGACTGGTGGAATCTGCTGCCATCAATAAGAGTCTTTTTGTCTTGAGCCAGTGCATCGATGCTATCGGTCGTGGTGACAAGAGAATACCGTACCGTGAGTCCAAGATGACTCGCATTCTGTCACTGGGTCAGAACAACGGCATCACTGTCATGATCTTGAACTTATCGCCTCTGCGAGGCTACCATCTCGATACCCTCAGCAGCTTGAACGTTAGCTCTCGTGCCAAGCGAATTGAGGTCAGAGAGATTGAGAACGAAATTGTCTACAAGTCGGTTCCTAGGACGAACTCAGGACTCTCAGGATCCAACGCTCTCCGCCAGCCTTTGCGACCTCTTGCCAATCTTACAAATGTGCACAATGGTAATGTCGCTGCCAAGGCGGCAGACAAGGCTGCTGAGAAAGCTGCCGATAAGCCTGTCAAGGCATTCACCGTATACATTGACAAGTCCAAACCCGCAGCACCTACGAAGCGTCCACTCGTGAGCTCCAACCTGGCTCGCCCAACAAACCTGGTCAAGCGGCCTTCTGAAAATGATGCCGCTTTGAGACCGAGCAAAATCTCGAGACCCGCCGCTCCGGCGTCCATTACGGTCTCAGCTGCCCAGATCGAGGCTCTTGTTGAGAAGAAGGTCAGCGAAATTCTCGCTGCTCGAATTGCAGATGAGCAAAAGTCTCAACCACCACCAACAGTCCAGCCTGAGATCAGCGATGCGGTGCAAAGGCGGTTAGAGGCTCTTGAAAAGCGAATTGACAGCGATGAATGGCGAGACGACTCCAAGTCGGAAGGATTGCGATTTCTTCTCGCTGCCCGGCAACACAAGGAACGTGGTGAGGATGAAGTCGCGCTCAAGATGTACGAGAGCGCCCTGCCATTCTTTCCTGGCCAGGCGAAGCTGCTCAACAAGATCGAGAGACTGCGATCACGTTTGGATGGAAACGCTCGTGCAGCCTCTCCCCGCCGGGCAACACCCCACTCGGAACGCAAGAAGCGAAAGCTCGTGTACGATGATGCGGATGGCAATTATGAGACCGCTGAGGCCGATGTGGATGAAGATGAGTTTGTGCATAAAGCCGAGAAGCTCAAGGGTCGAAAGGCCAAGGCCAAGCCTCTTACTACCAAGTCTATTCTTTCAGGCGAAGACGAAGGTCCTGCTTCACCTCGTACACAGCAGCTTCTCGACATCGTCAACTCGCGCGATGTCGGCCAAATTCGAGGTTTGGTCGGTTTCGGTGCAAAGAAGGCTCGCGATCTGGTCGACTACCTCGAGCTTGCGAGCAACGATGAAGCCGGCAGCCGTATTGACAGCATTTCCCAGTTGAGGACGGTGCCTGGTATGGGCAGCCGAACCGTAGAGAGAGCTTATGATGGTCTTGCTGTTTAACAAGCGTGGCGTACGTATTTTCCCCCTTTGGAGATGGGACGGGCACCCAATGCTTTTGGTTTTGATATCATAGCCTTATACCCCCCCTGTTTTTGTTCGAAGACGATGGATGCATTGAAAGGTGTTTATGGAGTTTTTGAGAGGTGAGTTGGTTTGATTTACTTTTGGATGGGATGCATGGCGGCCCTACCTAGCTGCCGATTTAGGTGTTGATACATTCATTACTGATTTTGACTTGACGTGCCTTCTTCCCATGATGATATTGTACGACTTTAGGTCTTGGTGTATGATTTGACAAAGCCTTGCTATATTAAACAGTCGGTTAACAATCTACTAACCTTGGAGTCATGATATCAGAACGATGTTCGGATTTTCGAGTATAGGGTAACCGACAAGAAATCTATTCAAGGACTGTTGATCCTTGCATATTGTTGTACCACTCACTGTAGGGTCAATGCCTACGATGTTGGAGACACTAAGTGGTCCATTACCAGAGACGGAATATTATCTCGATACGTAGCAGCAAGAGCTGATACCAATTGCCCCGAGTGGTTCCCGATCCAAAACTGGATCACGATCTCGAATACTTTCAACACAACCTTGGCTATAAAGCATAACTCGTCAGGAGTACTCCGTAGTGCGTGCTCAGTCAAGAGCATAGACACGCATGCGACACATGACATCCAAATAGGTACTGTAATAGTGGCTGTGTTTATTCCAGGACGACCTTTATGCACTATTCAAACAAACCTTTATCGTTATGACGATCTGATCCTGAAACAAAACCTGTAACTTTTGCCTCTCAGCCTCTAATTTCGTCGTTGGTGTTTGGATTATCCAACGTCGTAGTCAGCCCCGAAGACTGACGTGATCCAATGACATAGGAGATATGCACGCTAGAAACCGGCTGCCGAAGCATTGAGTTTTGTGACACGCACTCGATGCAGGATCATACATGGCTTTTATGCAACCTGTGTCGTTGTTCTTGCTGCTGCTGTTGGATGACGACAAGCCCAGCCCAGCCCAGCCATCTTCTATAATGTTTGACTTTTTGACTTTTGTACTGCACGTTAAACTTGGATGCTTCTTATTCGCACTCGTGTTGCGTTGCTGAGTGAGTCTGTGACATTTTATGACATAACATAACCCCATACCAGTTTTGAAAACAACTAACGGATGCGACGGGGATGCACGGATTGGACTGACAACATGACAGACAACTCAAGACAGCGGCATACCTAGCTCACAGAAACCGGGAAATTAAACTCGATCAGAAAGGCTTAAACCCACCAAGGCTTGTTTCATCCTCACTCGTCATAGATCATAGCACAGGCGTTTGCAGTAAATGTTTTGAACGTTGGTATCTGTTTTAATTCGTTGGTAACTTGGCTAAATTCCACAAGTCCGTACATGCTCTTCCATGAAACCAGACCAGACTGCAATACTTTTCCTCGTGACTATGTACAGATTGCAGCGTCCGGCAGTTGTCCGCCAGCTCTAGAAGTTATGTGTAAAGAACCCAGCTGCTTTACCCCTCGGGGAATGCAGAGCGAGGAATAGGTTGAAGCAACGAGAAGAAAGTATAAATCAACGCCATAGAAGGAAAATTAGGGTAAAAGGTGTCGGTGTCGACCGATGACTCGTCCAACTTGTAATAAAGCTCTGCCGTTCGTAATTCCTAAACGTATTCAAAATGAGGCCCAATAATGATAGGTCTGCAGGTTGAAGGAAAACGAGAGAAGCAAGCGGGACGGAAATTGTAAACAAGTGAAGTCGTTAAAAAAGATCTCGTGGCTGATGCTATCGTCCTGCCAGAAGAAAAGCTGAGGTGGTGATATGATCCGATGCTGTAACATGTGCACAACAAATCTGGGCGGGTTTCGTAGTTGGAAACCACGAATGAATTGGGGGTATCCGTCAAGTCCGATTCATCCATCCCATGCCGTCTCATCTCATCTCATCTAGTCGTGTCCGTTTCTTACACGCTTATGCGCCTGCTACGCCTGCGCCAAAGCTGTAATCCATCGCTTGGCGCTAGATCCCGTCAAATCGTAAAGAAGAATGTTGCATGAAATTTGTGGTTTTCTGTTTTTTATTTTGTGTTGCTGCAATTATCCGTGAGTTGCTCATCGGATCATGCTGGTCCTTCGCTCCTTAACACTGGGCATGGTCATCTGCTTGTTGCTGGAGCCACCGAACTGAGGGATAGAGCTGAAGCGGTTCAGACGCTTGCGCTCAGCAGTAGCCATCGTTTGTTGCTGTGGCTGTGGCTCCGAGGGGAAGTGGTGCTCATCAATGACGACGGTAGTGGGAGAGGCCATGGGGGTAACGCCGGCCTTGTCACCATGAAGAGCGTCCATGTTGGAGGAACCAGAGGACGAGCCGGTGCTGTTGGGAGTCTGGTAGACGTACTCGCCATCAACGTAGACAGCGTTGGAGACAAATGTGGAACGTCTGTGGCGACGGCGGGTGTAGCGTTGCTCAAGACGGAAGAGCTCCAGCTTGGCCTGGATCTTGTCCATGAGAGATTTGCCCATTGTTGCGGTTTGTGTTTGTTGATACGGATGAGTTTAGTAGAGGAAGAATGCCCTGGAATACAACAGGCAAATAAATCGGATCTCTCGGTGGGTGTAAACGCGTCGAGGGAGGCTGGATTCGTAATGGAGGAGCCGAGGATGTGGAGATTATGAGTATGATTTCAAGTCAAGGTACCGCAGTCAATGCTGTACGCTTTCGTGTCGTATGTTCTTGGATGATGGATGTTTCGTCTCGGGTTGTTGTGTATGTATGTGAATTGTCTTGGTTTATCCTTGTGATAAAGGGGGACAATTACTGTTCGTTTTGGGTGGGTATTGGTGTTTAACAGTGAGTAGCCCAAGGTGGATGGATGATGGATGATAGAGTTGTACTGTGATTGTACGTAGGTAGCAATTAAAAGAGAGTAGAGGACATTAATAGTAAAAGGAAGCAAATCGCCGGGAGTTTTGTTTCCTTGTCGTCCAAGAATACGATCAGAGATCAAATGAGAGTAAAAGAGGAAGTGGTAGCGGGCGACTGGGGGTAGAAGAATGATGAGGGAGATGAACAAGGGGGGGAGGATTGGATGGAAGATAAGAGTGAGTGGACGTCTATACGTCCGTCACTGGGAGGCCCTACTGCAGCGTGCTAGCACGCTGCATTACTGTAGACGGGGGGTAACAGCCTGCAGATATTCTAACTTTAGAGAGTTAGTGGATGCTGTAGCGTCTAGAAGGCCGCATCTCCACTGACTAACTTAGCAATCTCCACTGTTTTCTGTCTCTTCTTCAAGCTGGAGACTTGGTTTCGTTCATTCGCTCGCTGACCCAACAGACAAGAAGCCCGGGCAGCAGGGGAAAGGCCCGGAAGGTGGAGTTTGTCTGCAGGGGATGCTAATTGGAACACCGGCAAGGGTGCCATGCGACTGAAGCTTTCGCTTTGCAGAGCGACCTGCAGCTGCTTGATGCCCCTGAAAGGTAGCATCTGGCCCATGAAAAGGACCAAGGAGGAGGGACGAGGTTGGACTTTTGGGGGTTGGCCACAGAGCTCACATCAGCATTTCCAAGCATCGGTTGTATTGTAAAAATAAACCTTGGGTCTATATTGCCAGACAAGTAAAGGCAAGGAACCCCCGAAGGTCTAGAAAAGGCTGGGTAGAGATCGTTAATAACGCTATCGTCTGGGATAGATCGATCACTGGCAACCGAGACACACATTTCAACATCAAGGAGACAAACAGCAGAACCAACATCCATTTAAAACATATCTTTTGAATGTCAAAGCTCTCTTGTTCCCTTTCCTCCCGCTGACGGGCCGTCAACAGGCGCTTGCTCTTTGTCAACCAGCATCAGCTTGTATGTAACAAAGAACAGCATCCACCATCCTTTATTACGCGTGGCGATTAGACCCCATTTCGAACCAAGCCCAAGCTGGATATTCTAGTTCAGGCTCAGGCTTTCACAAGTCCGTTCCCAACGCCGGCCGAAGCGCTAAATACCACGCCAGCATGATTCTGGCGTTGGCGGGTTGACGCAGGGGGAACACACTATTTCCCGGTCGAGCAAGAGGGTAAAAACGAACGCATTGCAAAAATGGGGAGAAATCTTGCAAGGTCTTCTTTCGTGCCGAGTACGGACGAGGTTTCATTGGTCCCGGACACTGGAATTGAAACGTAACCTAACGGAGAGGGCTGGAGAGTTTGGGTTCTGGGGCTTCCACGCGAGACGAAAGTCGACAAGCAGCGGGAAAAAGAGAGGCATACCTTGCAAAAAAAAAAAACCACATGGTTTTTCTGCGAGTCAAGATCCACACTCTAAACGTTGATCCTGGGTTGGAGGTGTGGAACATTAAACCACTGTCCTTCACAGGAAAATCCAATCGTAGACGAATTGAAGTCGTCGATCAGCCGAGATTTAAAATGAAACTCTGGTTTGGCTCGTCCACTCACAATTAACACAATATTACTATAAGCAACCAGTGGTCGATATCCATGATGCTTGAACCGAGTAGAGTACTCTGCAAAGAGAGCCAAATTAACAAGCACAGACTCTATCATCTCTGTAGGAACCTCATCCTCGTCTCGTTCTCCTTTTGTCTTTCAGCGGCGAACTAACCAGGCCCCCCCCTTGTTCGTCGCCGGTGAATGAGCATGGTTGGTTCATGAACATGCTGCATTGGGCAAGGCCTGTCTGCATCCTTTTCTGTAGCAGTGCCACAGACAGCAGCAGAACTGAATTGGAAACATATTCTGGCTATATCGTCGTGCGATCTTCTCTCTGGCTTTCTTTTTGGGACATCGCTGTACAGTAGTCGTCGCCTCTAGTCTGTTACTAGCAACCGTTCGACCGAGTTTTCGCTCTGCCTTGAGTCGGTTGGAATGCCTGTGCCTTCTAGAAGTCGACCGGTACAGCGCAGGATTTGAGTTTTTTTCCCGGCCGTTTCAAGTCAAACATGCGCAGAAATGGATCTTCTCAGCTGAACATTGTCCTTGTGGCTTGAATGGGGTCATTGTCGCGAGTCAGGTCGATGTCGGCTGAGAGATCGCCAGGCACGGACTCGGATCCGGTTGAGAAGCCATGGCCAGTCACAGTCGATTGATCGTTAGGAGCGAAACTGCTTTTGGATAATGACTTGAGGGTTTGGGTGGGCAATATTGTTCGTTAGCTTTCTTTGCCATGTGTCGACGACTGAAGTGCCCCAGATCTTGGGACACCAAGCTCTGTTTCTGAATCTGTCAGTTTCAACGCCGACTACGGTATTGCATCATCAACTTCTGAGAGGGGATCCCTTTTACGTTAGGTAGCCAAGGTAGAAGATAAGAACAATTGGTGTTGTTGGAGTTACACGTTGTCTCAAGAACCTAAGAAAGAAGGGATAATGAATGAAGGATATGCAGCCAATAAACGCCAGTCACTAGATTTAATTACTTCAATATAAGACAATTACAGCCCACAGTATGTGGCTTACATGGAATAGAGCGCTTGCCCAAGTTGTCCATTGCATCACCAGCTAGTGCCTTCCTTCCCTCATGGACATTAACAACGACCATCCGTATTCACATAACGGGAATAACCACACCCGTCATTCTTACCTACCTAGGTACCATAGGTAGGTAGGTATTGTACAATCATTGGTAAAACTCATCAGGTTCGTACTCAACCGCACAGAACGGAAGCCCCTCGAAGAGTTTCCCCTATTCATAACATCTTAGCACATATTCAAGTTTGTGTCGTACCACTATCATGTCTGTTACGTCCAAGAGATGAACAGGCCTGGCCTTGATCCCTCGTCCCGTATTGACGGTACTGCAACCGAGTGGAATGATCCACTTGGTGAGATTTCACGTTGGACGTGCCCCTCGCCACTGCCGGATCTCTCGCTAGACCTTGATATAGGTCTTACAACTTCGGGGTCACAGCATTCTTGTTCGAGAATGTCTGTTGCAGCCGGCCTATTACACCGGCGGAGAGGCCCAAAAGTCCGTTTGCGTTACATGAAAGTCCTCCGGCAATGGCAATCTCCGGATAGCTCATATATGTCAAACGAGCTTGTTGGACAGCAAGATAACTTCCCGATATGAGGAGCAATGGCTATGTGCTGCTCTCATAGTAGAGGCCTCATCTCTCATACAGCCTCGAGCAAACATCGTTTACCTCATGTTCGAGCGAACACTCAGTCTGGATACTAGCATTACAGCTGACTGACTTTGTCTGGATTGACTCTTCACCATTTAGCTTGCTTGACATGTAATCATATCGTGAAGTAGCGCAGGGCTACCCTGCTTGTATACTTAAATGTCTATACTTGAATGACAACGGCAGCTTGAGAAGACGCACATGTTTCTCCCCGTCCGTGGCAGGAATAGGAGTTGCAACGTTCACAGTGCACCCTGCCGAGACCGAGCCGTCCAAGCTAATCCTCCGGAGAAGCACTAATTACTACCGTATCCGAAAACCCATATATGATCTCTGATCCCAAACATCTTTAATTAAAAAAACATCCCTTTACCCAAGATTCGCTTGAGGCATTCAGCTATCATGAAATCGCACAACCTCTTCCAGGCATTACTACTCGCGACTTCAGTTGTCGTCGATGCTGGAACAAAACCAAGACCTGTAGTTGGTTCTTCCAGAACTGGTAGAAGGGGTAATGGTGACACGCGCAAATTCATCGTCGAAGTTGAGCCGGTAATAGAAGCCAGTCCTGTCCTTGAACCACCTGCTCACACTCGCAGAACCATGGCCTAGATACAGTAACAAGCCAGTTCCTTATGAAACCTGATCAGAACAGGCCATTGTTCCAGAGCTTTGATTGCAGTGATGTTTTCAATGGGATGGTGGTAGAAACTGACAAAGAAAGCACCGACACGCTACTTCAAATGGAAGGGGTTGTCAATGTCTGGCAAGCACACAGGGTGTCAATGCCGAAAGTTGAAAAGTCGAAACATGGTCCATCTTCCTCGATGAGAAACTATTCTATCCACCATTGGACGGGTGTCGACAAACTTCATTCTGCTGGAATACGTGGAAAGGGTGCTACTGTCGCCATAGTAGACACAGGCATCGACTATACACACAAAGCGGTATGGTTCTGAGCCCTGACCTCGGCTGAAACTCACTAATAACTCAAGCTCGGAGGGTGCTTTGGTCCTGGGTGTAAAGTCAAGGGGGGTTATGATCTTGTGGGAGCCGACTGTAAGTTGCAGGTAACAGCGCTTTCATTTCAGAAAACTGACTATTCAACCTAGGGGAGACACACAACGAGAAGAAACGCCCCAAGCGACCTGACAATGACCCCATGGATTACCAAGGTCATGGAACACACGTAGCTGGTATCATTGCTGCTGAGAACGAATGGTATGTTCCTGGGCAGTAAATATGATCAAATGCCTGACAAGGAGGAAATTATAGGCTCACTGGAGTTGCGCCTGATGCGGAGCTTCTTATATACAAGGTATTCTCTGATGTAAGAGCGAAACCTGTCTGAAGAAGATTTATGATTCTCGGCTTACTAGAGACAGGACCCTTGGGAAACCGATGAAGTGACTATCATGCAAGCGTTGTGTGATGCTTACAATGCAGGAGTAAGTGGAACTGCATCTACGTATGAGCTTTGCTAATAGACTCCCGCAGGCTGATGTCATAACTTCGAGTATTGGACAACCGAACGGATGGTCCGACAATCCCTGGGCTGTGTTGGCTAGCCGACTAGTTGATAGAGGAGTCGTGGTGATCGCATCGGCTGGTAACGAAGGGGAGTTTGGACCTTTCTATTCTAGCAGCGGCGCAGTCGGCCATGGTGTCCTCGCAGTGGCTGCTGCCAACGTCACCACTAAGCCCAATGCCAACATAACCGGCGAAGATTATGGGCCAATGCCTGTGTATTTCACCACTTGGGGACCGACTAACGAGTTACTCCTCAAACCCGACATTGCTGCCCCTGGGTTCGATATCACGAGTACTGTGTTGAACCAAAGTTACGAAGAGCTGAGTGGAACATCCATGTCTGCACCATATATAGCAGGTATCGCGGCCTTGTTCATTGGGGAGTACGGTGGACGAGCTTTCAATGGTGCTGGATTGGCTAAGAGACTTCGAGATCGTATTGCCTCAAGTGGAACAAGCCTGCCATTCGTCGGCAATCGCCTCATTCGAAGATTCAAAGCTCCACCGTTTCAAGTTGGAACGGGTTTGGTCAATGCAGTCAAGGTTCTCAGTTACGATACCCAACTCGAATATGAACCCTTTGCCCTGAGAGATACCGAACTGTTCAAACCACGATGGAGATTCAACATCACCAACACTGGTGGAAGGGCGCAAAAATACACCTTCAAACTCGAGCCGCAGGCGGGCTTCGATATATTCGACGCTAGCTACGGCATTTCCCTCCTGTATGGCATTGAACCAAAGAACATTGTTCCTCCCGTGAGGCTCCCTCATACCGTTTTCATAGAGCCAGGAGAGACAAGAGAGCTGAGGCAAGTTACCCGTCCATCTTGAGTTCATCGGCTTATTGTGTTTAGTGTCACTTTTGGTCTCCCAGACGTTAATGATGATTACCTGCCGTTATATGGCGGTAAGGTATGGATCATATCTGACCATGGAGAAAGACTGTCTATTCCGTACGGAGGTTCGTTAGCCCTAGCATAGACTATGGCTATTGTTCTGCTAAAGACTATGATAGGGGCTGCGTATGATACCGAAAAGGCATTCGACAACATGTTTATTGCCGAACCCTTCATCACAGATCCAGACAAAGACCTAGCGTAAGGGATCGACCGCAGACTCGTGCTTGGCTAATAGGTACAATAGCTGGTCTTTCAACATCGACAAGGATCCGAATGACTTCATTGAGATTGGTGGCAGGCTTTCATACGCTTGCCGTAACCTCAGATGGGATGTGAGTATTTCTATCAAGCGTCGGATTTTATCTCTGACGGCTGTTAGATATTTGAACAAGGCTGGACAGAGTCATTATGGACCTACCCCCCTCATGTTGGCGAGTACGGTTACGTTGGTTCGGCAACAACGATGCGGGACGCCGAGGAATTCTGGTTTTTCGATCCTACCATAAATGACCCTAATGACACTGTAACCTTCCCACTAAAACGTGAGCCGCGTGGCTTTCATGTCTTCTGGTGGTTTGGAAAGCTCGCCAACGGTACGCGAATAGCGCCTGGAAACTACACGTGAGTATAGGCGATACTTTTTGGAGAGATAAATGTGCTGACAGGTTGCGAAGAATGAGATTTGCAGCTCTGAGACCTTATGGGAACCCAAATATTTCAGACCACTGGGACATCATGTACAGACCAGTGGACAGTAGCATACAGGTGCTGCCGTACAACGATACGTACAGCTCGAATCTGACGTACAAGGCACCCCGGTACCAGGTCCCGAGTCTTGGTAAGGTGTCATTGAAAGGATAGCTTGGATGGAAAGCTAAGGACGAGGAAAGAGTCCGCATGTTGTTTGTTTGGGCGAAAAAGTTACACTCCATAATTGAGCTGGTCACGAAGTATAGGCATAGGACAGAAATGTCATTCATCATTATCTATGTGCCAACTTTGCATCTGGTAACACCATTTTCCCATACAGATCAGTGCAGTTATCGCCCCTGCAATCGTAGACAGCAGATCATACTGCATATGCTCTCCCAACCAACTCCGCAAATGCATGATACCGAACTCCGTAACCAACTGTTCTTTTGTTTTAAACAAGAGATCCAAAAATGCCGAATCTATGCCCACTTGCCCAAGAGGCTCATCACCACCAGACCAGCAACGAGGCCAAAGAATGCAAGACAGGTTGTGAGGATGTTGGCATCGGCAAGCTCAGCCTTGTGACCATGCCCCCCTGTCATCCAGTCTGCAGCCCACATCTCGACGAGGCCAACCCACATAAGAATACCAGCAGAAACAGCGTCGAGCGTGCCGATGGCGATAAGGGTAGACTTGTCGTTGCCGTTGAATTGTTGCAGAACACCAATACCAATGGCCATTCCAATGGGGGTGATAAAGGCAAAGAGGGAAGCAAGACCGAGCTTCTTCTTCATAGTGAGGCCGACAGGAGCGTTCACCTCGTTAGATATGGTCTCGGTAGCGGCAGGAGGGGCCTTGTCTGAGTCCTGACCGGAGGATGCATCGTGAGAGGAGCGAGGGACGGAGACACTGTGGGTGTCGGCAGCAGTGCCAATAGTGGCGATTCGACTTCCAAGAGCAATACCCTCAAACATCTGATGGAAAAGGATGACGACGAAGAGGGTAAGGAAGTACTCATCACCAGCGACGACAAGGGTCAGACCGATGACTAGACTGTGTTAGTGTGCTGTAATGGCAGTTCGACGGGGCAAACTTACGGAGTGAGTGAAACAGGATACCCAACTCCATGACAAGAACGCTAACTACCTCGGTAGAGAGCCACGCGTTCTTCTTCTCAGTCAGGGAGAGATCAACCGAGGCCTTTGTCTTTGCGAGAACGATGCGGTTTCCGATGTACTCGACAAGGAAAGACAGGAAGATACCGGCCATGACGAGGGCGGATGTGGTAGCTTCGTAGCCCAATTCGCCGATACATTGATTGCTAAACATGAGGAACGCGTGGGTATAGAGCTAGATAGATCGGTTAGAGGCGACCTGTTAAGTGTCTGCGAGTTTGACGTACATGAACAAAAGCGGTGGAGATAATGATACCAGTACCGAATTGCTTCAGGACAATGAGGACAACGTTGAGCTTGCTGGGCATCATCTTGTGCAGGAGGATAGGACCAAATACACCCAGAGCACCCGTGGCCAGAATGACAAAGAGAAGGCCGACACGGAGACCGATGTCATAGTCTCTCCTGCGAGGTTGACATGCTGAAGAAGAAGAGCCAGCCTCTGCTTCACCAGTCTCAGAATCACCGTGACCATGACCGCCTCCGCCCGTGCAGTGCCTAAAAAGATCCATTAGTGATTGCTGATAGTGTATTGAGACGGGTGCAACTTACTCGACACCAGCGTGGAAATGGCAGTGCTCGTTACTATCAACTTCCTCGGTCTTCTCACCAGCGGCTCCAGATTCGGCTGCGCCTTCTTCATGGTCATGGTCGTGGTCATGATCCCCTTCGCCTTCCTCATGACTATGCTCCTCCTCTGATTCAGCACCTTCAGCCAGGACAGAAACATCCTCACCATCTGAGTCGACACAGTACCTAAAGGGGTAAGAGTCAGTAGTGGCCAATGGCAGGTTATAGCGCAAGAGCTTACATATCGGAGCCATGGGAATGGCAGTCAGTGTATTGAGAGGGGACATCGGTGGTGGCAGTGACCTTGATGTCCACTAGGTACTCTGTCTTCCCAGCGAAACAATATCTAAGTACGAGGTTAGCATTTGCGCCCCAGTTTCGAATCGAGTAGGTATGTACTAACAGCTCTGAGGCGTGGAGATGGCATCCTGTGATAGCAGTGACTTCAGGCGCAGCTGCTGTGCCTGAGGGGGCCTGGGTAGCTCTAGGAGCAATATGGACATTGCTGGCAGCGGCAGAAGCCGCAGAGAAGACAATGCCCCATCTGGCGAGTGACAAGGCGGAAGCGTACATGTTGATTGACGGATAACGGCAAGAAAGGCTTGTTTCGTTCCGTTTCGTTTCGTATTGTCAATTGACTACGGCACAGAAATGCCGAGACGACGCCTCTAAACAAGGAGGATTTATGCTTAACTCGCTAGAGGCCAATGGCAAGAGAATTAAGACTTTGAAACTGGCCAAAAGGGTTGTTGGAAGAGAACAGTAGATTGTACTTTTAAGAGAAAGAGAGTCAGGTATCTCTCTATATTTTTTGTGGGAGAAAAAGAGGGAGATTAAGCTTAATGTCTCAAATTATTTTACCTCACTCTCTCTCGGTCTCATTGCCACTGGGAAAAGCCCAGAATACCTGCTCCTGCTGTTGCAGATACAGAAAATGAGTGGATTGGCGACGAGGACCTTGATGGTCTTGAGCCACTATTGAGCGGTAGATTACCACTTTGGGTTTGCTGTGAGAACCCGGATGGACAATGTCGAGCGTATAATCCCTGTCGCCAAGACTTGAATATTCAAGCATAATTCGATATATCATCGTGACTCGAGAGCACGTGTTGCTGCTATTTCTCTCTCGACAAAGCAAATACCATCATCGACATCCGAAAACGCGTCTAGAGGCATCGTCGAGTCTCCAAATATTTCATCAATGGCAATGTTGAGCAGAAGATAGGTGGCTTCAACTTGAAGTTCTCCAGTTAGCGATGCGGCTCTGGGATACAACTTTGCCGAATCCCCACATCGCAGAAGCTAAAAACAAGGTTAAAAAGACTTTTATTCTCCAGTTTACTAGGAGAACGGATTTTCCGAGTTTAATCCTCGACCTGACCAATCTGAGAGCCGGGATTTATCTCATGGCCATTCACTGTCCAAGCCTCCAATGGCCTGCAGAAAGTGATTCATTCAGGCTCTGGGCTTCTCAGTGTGAAACTAATAATCTGTTAGAATGCATTCTAGATGAATTGTCATGTGGAAGAGGGTAGACAGTGATTCTCAGCCATCTCGTCCTTGCCAACCGCAAAGAAATATCGTATAGCGGAGAAATCATACCTAAGTTCTTACTCACTAGCGGGACATTTTCCCCTTGCCGTGCACAGGGAAGAGGGTATCTCAGACCTGTGGCTGAACGAGGCTGACTGATAGTGAATCATGGCAGCTGAACTTTTGATAGCGCGCCTCTTATTGGATACCAGGATTCAAAGGCTGAAAACCTGAAGTCCTAATTCGGCTGATCATTTCGGATGTCTTTGTGATGTGGACGCTCCCTCGCTGCCTTCTCTGAGCCATGTTCTTTGCTGCTATAGCTGGTATTATGCCAGCGCACCGTCTAGGCCTGAAGAGATCAAGTCTCTGACTGACCAATCATTGGTGTACCAACATTGGTACAAAACTGGAAAGGGAAGCTAATTGCGACAACATGTGAAGTGTATTAAGTAAAGGTTTTGGTTTTGTATCTGACGTCGTCATGTCGATACCAGCAAAGGCAATAACCATCTTGAAATGCTCTCCGGGGCTGACCAATAGTGTGGCAGCGCAGGTGCTCACATAATCTGCGTGAATTGTGCATGTGATAGGTCTTTTTGCTAATTATACATTTATGCAACCACCAGATGACTTATGCAAATGCCATAATTTCGCGTTACCATTTTAATTGGGAATCCACTAAAAACGCGTCTCCCAGGCAATACGCGAACTAATGACGCGACCCAAACCTCCAACATCCGTCTCCTAGGCTCTTTTACTAGGACAAGTCCCTCCATTTTGACTTGAAATCTGGAGCTACACAAGCCCAAGAAAACGTAACTATGGCTTCACGACCAGAATTAAAGGTAAGTCTAGCAATTCATTCACCCGTACTGATTCTCCTGCTAATCATATTTTCAGCTCGATGACGAGGGCGGCTTCATTCGCTTCTACAAGTCCTTACCAGCCGTCGACGAAGACACAATCCGCATCTTCGACCGAGGTGACTGGTACACTTCACATGGGCAAGATGCCAACTATATCGCAAAGACCGTAAGTGACCACCACAATTGAATCTATGACAGTTCTAATTTTCGCTTTAGGTCTACAAAACAACCTCAGTTGTACGACAGCTCGGCCGAAATGACCACACCGGACTGCCTTCCGTCACCATGACCATGACTGTATTCAGACAATTCCTTCGAGAAGCTCTACTCAAACTCGGCAAGCGAATAGAGATCTGGCAGAGTTCTTCTGGTCGCATGAACTGGAAGTGCATCAAGCAGGCTTCGCCAGGTAATCTTCAAGATGTAGAGGACGATTTGGGAGGCCAAATCGAGTCTGCACCAATGATCCTTGCTGTCAAAATCTCGGCAAAGGCTTCTGAGGCTCGAAATGTTGGTGTCTGCTTCGCCGACGCCAGTGTGCGAGAGCTGGGCGTCAGCGAGTTCCTCGACAACGATCTTTATTCCAACTTTGAGGCACTCCTTATTCAGCTTGGCGTTCGCGAGTGCTTGATACAAGTTGACAAGGGCGATAAAAAAGACGAAAAGGAGAAGGATCCTGAACTGGCCAAGCTCAAGAAGATCATCGATAACTGTGGCGTCGCCATTGCGGAGAGACCAGCCGGCGACTTCGGCATACGAGATATCGAGCAGGACTTGGCGCGTTTACTCAAGGACGAGCGATCAGCATCTCTCCTTCCACAGACAGATCTCAAGCTTGCCATGGGATCCGCAGCATCTCTCATCAAGTACCTCGGGGTCCTACAAGACCCTTCCAATTTTGGCCAATACCAACTGTACCAGCACGACCTAGCGCATTTTATGAAACTGGATGCTGCTGCCCTCAAAGCTCTCAACCTCATGCCCGGTCCTCGCGATGGATCCAAGACGATGAGCATCTTTGGTGTTCTTAACCACTGCAAGACACCGGTCGGCAGTCGACTTTTGGCACAGTGGTTGAAACAGCCTTTGATGAGCAAGACAGAGATTGAAAAGCGTCAGCAGTTGGTGGAAGCCTTCTATGTCGATACTGAACTTCGCCAAACATTACAAGAAGAACACCTTCGGTCTATCCCCGATCTTTACAGACTGTCGAAGCGTTTCCAGCGGGGCAAGGCCAACTTGGAGGATGTTGTTCGTGCATACCAAGTTGTTATTCGCTTGCCTGGATTCATTGGAACCTTTGAAGGTGTCATGGATGAGAACTACAAAGACCCCCTCGACGAAGCTTACACCACCAAGCTTCGCGATCTTTCCGACAGCTTGGGAAAGTTGCAGGATATGGTAGAGCAGACAGTCGATCTCGATGCTCTCGATCGCCACGAATACATCATTAAAGCCGACTTCGACAAGAGCTTGCGCATCATCCGCAAGAAGCTCGACCAGCTCGACAAGGATATCCGAGCCGAATTCACAGCTTCAGCCAAGGATCTGGGCCAAGAACCAGACAAGAAGATCTTTCTCGAGACTAGCCACAAAGTTCATGGAGTGTGCATGCGTCTTACACGACAAGAAGCTGGCTGCATCCGAAACAACTCCAAGTACCAAGAGTGCTCAACACAGAAGAATGGCGTCTACTTCACAACCAAGAAGTTGCAAGCTTATCGCCGTGAATACGACCAGCTATCTCAGAACTATAACAGAACACAAAGCAGCCTTGTCCACGAGGTTGTTCAGGTCGCTTCATCTTACTGTCCTGTTTTGGAACGTCTTGCTGGTGTTCTTGCTCATCTCGACGTAATCGTCTCTCTTGCTCACGCCTCAGTCCATGCCCCTGAGTCGTATGTCCGACCCAAGATCCACGCCCGTGGCGAGGGCCAAACAATCCTACGTGAAGCTCGTCACCCTTGTATGGAGCTTCAAGATGATGTTCAGTTCATCACCAACGATATTGAGCTCACACGCGACAAGTCATCGTTCCTTATTATTACCGGTCCCAACATGGGCGGTAAGTCGACGTACATTCGACAAACTGGTGTCATCGCTCTTATGGCCCAGGTCGGATGCTTCGTACCATGTGCGGAGGCTGAGTTAACCATCTACGACTCGATTCTGGCACGTGTAGGTGCTAGTGACTCGCAGCTCAAGGGTGTTTCGACCTTTATGGCCGAGATGCTTGAGACAGCAAACATCCTCAAGTCAGCTACCTCAGAGTCCTTGATCATTATTGATGAGCTTGGACGTGGTACATCGACCTATGATGGATTTGGTCTTGCATGGGCCATCTCGGAGCACATTGTTAAGGAAATTGGCTGCTCCGCCATGTTTGCCACTCACTTCCACGAACTCACAGCGCTTGCCGACCAGTACCCCCAAGTGCAGAACCTCCACGTAACAGCACACATCGGCGGTACTGGCGCAGCAGCAGCTTCCGAAGCCGATGCCAAACGCGAAGTGACGTTGCTGTACAAGGTTGCACCAGGCGTGTGCGACCAGAGTTTCGGCATCCACGTAGCGGAGCTGGTCCGCTTCCCGGACAAGGTGGTTCGCATGGCCAAGCGCAAGGCAGATGAGCTCGAGGACTTTACCACCAAGCACGAGGATCTGGGTATGCAGTACAGCAAACAGGATATGGAAGATGGTAGCGCTATGCTGAAGCGAGTTCTGACCGAATGGAAGGATAAGGTCAAGGCAGGAGATATGAGCCGAGAGGAGCAGGTTGCTGCTTTGAAAGAGCTTGTTGGAGCAAACAAAGAGCTACAGGCAAACCCTTTCTTTCAATCTGTCAAGGCTTTGTAAATACCAAGAAAGATAATGCTGTTTTAGAGCGATATAGTACAGCGACGGGTAGAACAGATAATGGGGCGTTTACGGAGTCGGGATTAACCCTGGAAATATTAAGAGGGCGTTACATAGTCACAGAATATAGTTGCTTCAAAACATCTAGCGAATCAAAAGCTACTATGCATTAATTAACACTTCGAGATTGTATTTAGATACTTGGGCTTCGACAAATTGAGTTTCGTTTTCTAAACCCAACCTCTTGATGCAGGGCAGGGCCTGGGTGGTGTGACTCATTCATCAGTGAACTATCTAAATGCTTACGGAACAGCTCTCGAGTTCATTCCAACTTGAGCTTGAACCTCTCATCTTCATCTTCATCTCAACTCATTACCGTCTTCAACTTCATCAACCATGACCATGTCTTCCACAACCATTCGCCCAGCAACACAAGATGATGTTCCCCGAATGGTCGAGGTCTTCTTCTCAGCATTCTCTTCCTCCACTCTCAACGAACGCTGCTTCCCTGCATCATCCCCCGAAGTGCAAGTCTGGCAAGAGACTCTCATTCAAAAGAACATAGACGACAAGAACGGCAATTACATGATCGTCGCGGAGCAAGACTCCCGTATCCTGGGCTGGGCGCGATGGGTTCGCAGAGAACAACCCCCGCCTGCCAAGAACCTTGCCTGCGATACCTTTCCAGCCTCAGGAGATCAAGAAACCGCGAGGCACTTCTTCCAGCTCAATAGCGATGCAACGATCAAGTATGTCGCAGGGGAGAAGCATTGGTTTCTCAGTACAATTGCTGTGGCGAAGGAGGGGCAGCGACGAGGAGTGGGATCTGCGTTGATGAAGTTTGGTGTCGAGCGTGCTGATGAAGAAGGTTGGATGTCATATCTGAACAGCTCTCATGAGGGCAAGGGATTGTATGAGAAGTTTGGATTCAAGGTCACTGGAACAAGTGAATTTCCTGAGCTGGGTATGGTGCAATATCATATGCGGAGAGAAGCTGTTAGAGGTGGAGACAATTTGTGTTAACCCTTTTAAAGCCATTCAATGTTCAACTATAGAGGTTCGTAAAGACAGGAAGGAAAAAGCGAAAACATGATTCCTTGATAAGATGATAATGAACCAACCGCCCATCAACGCCCACCGTCTTATTTTTGTGCTTATTTCATCTATTTGTTGTTTCCATCTAGAATCCAGTGTATATATAAGAGATCTCCAGCGAAGAGTTGTATCCGTCTCTACTTGACCTTTACATTGGATCTTGTGTGTACATTATCGTGAAACAAGACCTTCGCTGACCTTCTTCCACAAACCGTTACGCTTCCAGGTCCAGTTCTTGAGGAATGCAGGGTCCATTCCTGTCTCAAATGCTTCGTTACGAGCCTGGATTTGGGCGTTCAGGAGGGCTTGGCGAGCCGAAGCACCACGGTTACGAAGTTGAGGCATCCAGTCAATGGCATCGATGGCCAGACTGAAGCGGTCAGTCTGGTTGCGGATGGCCAATTCGAGAGGAGTATCGATGTTACCCTTCTCCTTGTAACCACGGACATGCAAGTTGCGGCTACCGGGGCGCTTGTATGTCAGGCGGTGCACCATCCATGGGTAGCTGTGGAAGTTGAAGATGACTGGTGTGTCATCAGTGAACAGGCTGGTCCACTCAGAGTCTGTAAGACCGTGGGGATGGTCACTGGGGTGGATCAGCATGAAAAGATCAACGACGTTGACGCAGCGGATCTTAAGTTCGGGGAAGTGCTCAAGCAGGAGATCGATAGCAGCCAGAGATTCGTGAGTGCTGATATCACCACAAGAGGCCATGACCAGGTCGGGATTCTCGCCAGCATCGGTGGAGAATTGGGGCCAGATACCAATACCCTTGGTGCAGTGCTCAATTGCAGCATCCATGGATAGGTACTGGAGATGCTCCTGCTTGTCAGAAACGACAACATTGACGTAGTTGACAGAGCGGAGACAGTGGTCCATAACTGCGACACGTTAGTTACAGCCAGGCTGCAAAGATTTGAGAGTGAACATACCAGAAAGCAGACAGTTGCCATCAGGAGGAAGATAGATACGGACAACCTCGGGGCTCTTGTTGGCTACGACGTCAAGGAAGCCAGGATCCTGGTGTGTGAAACCGTTATGGTCCTGGCGCCAGACGACGGCAGTCAAAAGGATGTTGAGAGACGCAACCTTGGCACGCCACTCAACCTCGAGACACTTCTCAATCCACTTGCAGTGCTACAGATACTATCAGTAAGAGTTACATACTTGATGGAGTGAATCGCGTACCTGGTTGACCATTGAGTCAATAACATGAATGAAAGGCTCGTAGCTGTTAAGCAGTCCATGTCGACCACTCAGGATGTAACCTTCCAGCCAACCTTCGCAGTTGTGTTCAGAAAGCATCTCGACAACACGTCCAGCCTTGGCAAGATTACCGCCGTTAGCGTCCTCCTCAAAATACTCGCCCATCCAGACCTTCTTGCCAGCAGCGTAGACACCGCCGAGCTTGTTGGACTCGGTCTCGTCGGGGCCAAAGAGACGGAAGTTGGTCTGGTTGGCGGCAATGACATCCTTGAGGAAGACAGCCATGTTGGTCATGCTAGCATTCATGACGTTTCCAGGGCTATCGACCTTGATGGCATAATCCCTGAAATTTGGCATCTTCAGGGGCTTTCTGAGTTGACCACCATTAGCGACGGGGTTGGCACTCATTCGTCGTTTGCCTTGAGGAACAAGAGCACGGATGGATGCAATAGGTGTACCATTCTCATCAAATAAGCGCTCAGGCTCGTAGCTTCGCATCCAGTCCTCAAGAATCTTGAGATGAGCGGGGTTAGTGGCGGGGTCTGTGATAGGGACCTGATGAGCACGCCAGTAGCCCTCCAAATAGTTGTTATCAACCTTGCGGGGCGCAGTCCATCCCTTGGGACTTCGGAGAACAATCATGGGCCACAAAGGTCTCTTAGCCTCGCCGGAATCACGGGCTTCCTTCTGGATCTTTCGGATCTCATCCACACAGTGCTCGAGAGTAGCAGCCATTGCCTGATGCATAGACTCGATGTCATCACCCTCAACAAAGTATGGCTGCCAGCCGTATCCGATGAAGAGACATTCGAGCTCTCGATGGGAAATTCGAGCAAGAACGGTAGGGTTGTTGATCTTGTAACCGTTGAGGTGAAGAACAGGTAGGACAGCACCATCAACAATTGGGTTGAGGAACTTGTTGCTGTGCCAGGCGGTAGCAAGAGGACCAGTCTCAGCCTCGCCATCACCAACCATGGTAAGAGCAATCAGATCGGGATTATCAAAAACAACACCGAAAGCGTGCGAGATAGAATAACCCAACTCACCTCCCTCATGGAGGGATCCAGGAGTTTCGGGTGTGGCATGCGAACCAATTCCACCAGGGAATGAGAAGCTCTTGAAGAATTTTTGCATGCCCTCATCATCGAGAGTCTTGTCGGGGTAGACTTCTGTATAGACACCCTCGAGATAGGACTGAGAGAGGACAGCGGGGGCACCATGTCCAGGGCCAGAGATGAACAGAGCGTCAAGATCGTGCTTCTTGATCAAACGGTTGAAGTGCATATATGTGAAGATCTGACCAGGAGCAGAGCCAAAGTGACCAAGTAGTCGAAGTTTAAGGTGCTCGGCTTTGAGGGGTTCTCGAAGAAGAGGATTCTCTTTGAGATAGATCATACCCAAGGAGAGGTAGCAACTGGCTTTGAAGAAGTCATTGTACTGCTCGATCTCCTCCTTGGATAGAGGCTCGCCCTTGACAGTTGAACGAGCAATGCCAAAGGGCGAGATAGACTTGACTTCCTCCGACATTGGTAGGAAGTTCTAGGGTATAGAATATATGAAGTTGTATGAGAGTTATAAGTGAGGTTGAACTCTTCAGATGAGAGATGAGAAGGAAGAGAAAGAGAGTAAAACTCTATTGAGAGTGTTCCCGGACTACTTATATGAGAAAACCAGAAGGGCTGCCAAGAGGAGGAGAGGCAAAGGGCTAGGTATAGTGTATAACGGGGAGTGCGGTGAGAGGACGGAAAGGCCAAACCTACCTTGCTCTTCCTTTCATTGTCTTACCTGTCCTATTACAGCATGCAACAGGCTTAGTTCAAGGTCTTTGCTGCAGATTGGGTAGGCCAAACCAATGGGCCATCCTCCATGGAGCTACCTTACGTAGATAGGCATGGATGGAGGGCCGTTGACAGGATCAGCAGAGACTACAGTAGGACAGTGCTCCAATTGGATTGAGAGAAAGAAGTGATAGACTTTTGGGCAGTTGAGGGCGTGGCCGTAAACTATCCATCGTGACGGATGGCATGGCATGGCATGGCACGTAGTAACTGTAACTGGGCGGCTTAGACGCAGACGAAGACGCAGAACAGCACCTTACAGATGGACAAGATAGTGGCGTGCGTGGGGGACGTTCCGCCGTCTATGCCTCAAGAGGCACTTGGAGCGGATGAGGAGCAGGAATACGGACCGGATAAGAGACAGACACGGGAATGGGATGGGCAGCGAAGTGGTCTGCGATATCAGTTGGCAAAGGAAGATCGGCCTAGACAGCAGGCCATATTATGCCACGCCTAGTTTGAAACTTGTACATAGCCATCCATAACAGCCATCCATCCGCGAATTGATATTAGGCAAGAAGGAGCAAAAGGTGGATAGCTCTAACACGAATTAGAGCCTCGGTTGGTGACGATGGTGGTCAAGGGAAAAGTGGTCTGATGTATCTTGATAATGTTTCTTGCAGCCACCTATACCTACCTAGGCACGGCATGACTAGCGCCACCTCCCTGTGTAAGTTAAGTATCTACCTACCTTAACCAAAGTAAGGTGTTGTTCGAGGTACATGGGCTTTGTAGCAGTAATCACTACCAAAGTCAATCGCAGATGAGAAACAGTATCACAACTCAATCAGAGTGCGGCTGGAAACTCGCAGATCCAAGGCTGGCTGCCCCATTGACAGCGTCGCATAGTAACCATATTGGTTGATGGCATTTGATTCGCGAGGATAAAACCAATGTGTTGAAACAAGGACCTACCTCAAGGGAGGTGGCATGTTGCCTAGTCGGGCCTTATTTCTTCACGATGGTCATCTCTATCCAGGTACCTTTCCAGCGGCATAATCAATAGGTAAGATGACCGAATTCCAAGGGCTCGAGGTCGCAGGATAGGTGCATTTGACATCTGACAAGCAGGGGACAAAGCTGGAGAATGGGGAGCTTTGATTGGGGCCCCGGGGGGGAAGAATTAGAATTCGACAGGGGGGAGAAGAGAGACATGGATTGTTGATGCTAGAACGAGGTAGCTACAGTAGAGCACCTAGAACCAGTGGGTACAGGTAGAGGGAGAGAGAAAGAGAGACTTGAAAGTCTTCAGTGGAAGGACCCGGCCGCTGGTGGAGTTCCGCTTACGGATTACACGGCTGCTCTTGCCGCAAATACAAACTCTTAGCCAAATGATACCTTCCTCATGCCCTTTTTTTGTATTGGGCAAGAAGTACTTAGACCCTCCTGCCAAGTGCCAGCTGTGGCTGATACAACATCTGATTTCCAAAGACTTGATCTAGGTAGAGGCAATGTCACGATACTTTTATCCTAGCTTCAATTTCAATAGAATTGTCCTCCCTCACTCATTATCATGACAGCATCCAATGTTATCTTGGATTCTCTAAATAGTCGGGAGAAGCTCACCCGACATGCCGTGTTGGTGGTCTGAAATGCAGTCAAAACTGGCCCGTCTACCAGCCGATTGGGTTCAGACGACCAAGTAACTGGGAAATTTTGAAAGAGTCATTTTCTGTGGCATGCTTTATGATTTTTGATGATTCATGCAGTTTGGGTCTGTTGTACGACCTACCAACTGCAACGTAGGGTTGCACACGTTGCGCCGCTGCTTCGTCACCTTCTCTTCTCATCGCTTCAGCCCTTCGCTTCAACACGAGACGAACTCAACCGCCTGGCCGAATTGTTGCATACTTTGGGTTCATGACCCCCCGACTTCTGAGGTCATATTGACCCTGTTGCATTATTGTCTCTCTCTTTCGGCCTCACTATGGTCAATCTCTACTCCATCTTTTTCTCGTTTCTCCAGTCGATCAACAAGGGCCTCTCTTGGTCTTGAGCTTTCTGGGGGAAAGATGCGATACCATGATTCAATATGTCCTTTCGACCAGTCTTGTCTTCTCCAGACACGCCCTTCCAGCAAGGGTGTTGATTGCTTGCTGAGGAGAGTGGAGGGGACCTTTTGGGTTTTGACTTTGACCTCATTCTCTTTTATCCGACGTGACCGACCGCGCATTGTACGTACAGTTGCTGTACTGATGACCGTTTAGTTCCATGGATCCCATGCACGACACCCGCTGTGCCCTGATCTGATATTACGTCTATCACGAAAACGATCCACAAGGGATGGGGGAAAAGGATTTGAGCTCACGGATCAGTACCCATCAAGAACCTCGTCTGGCATCAGTTGGAAAATCCGATCTCGACTTATTGACTAACCTAGGAATAGACACGGGATGGGAATGGCTTGTGTTGAGATGGGAGCTGTTTTGAGAAACAAGCTACCCCTCAATTCTATCCAGTCCCGTCCGTCCCAAGCCGGAGCTCCCATTCCCGCCGGATCCGATCTTCATTTTGGTTCAGCCACCAGCCAGCTTTAGAAAAAGAATGAAGATTGGAACAGGATCTCGCAGCCATGGGCAACTGCCTAGAATACCATTTTGATCGGTTTTTATCCCGTGTCCATGGTTCCGAGGCAGTGCTTTGTGCAGGGCGTGCAGGCAATAATACCAAACTTGGTGTACAACACGGCTGACTGCGGTACACGGCAGCAACATTGTAACATACACAATATCGTTGGGTCAAGGGCTGGAGAAAGCGGTCTCGATTGTGGAAACCATCGAGGCGCTGATCTTGCCTTTCAACGGCTTCTTTGTTAGATTTCTTCTATCTTGGGACCCAGGACCCTTGCTTATTGTCCCTGTCCATGACCCTGCTAGGCATTGCAGGTTGATATGATATGATCTGAGTCGAGCTGCTACTTTCTTTGAATGTTGGTGTCTCTTCCAACGTGCGAGCATTTATTCATGGTTTCTATGGTTATGAATGATTATATGATGATTGTCATTGAAAACACATGGTGGTAATGGACTTCTCATGATGTAGTGAGGCTGGAATCACATGTTGTCATGGTAGTGGTCTATTGGTCACGACCACTGTTCGACCGGGATTGTTTCAAAGCTCACCAGTATTTGTTCTATTTACCCTATTCTCATCAGCTGTATGGATCAGAACACCGCCATCGAAACAATGCATGTTACCAAAGATCTATCAGCTCCCATCCCCCGCATTCTGTATTAACCATAGATCCTTCTTTAAAAGGTCATCCATGTCCTGCTGCTGGAAGTCAACGGCCCTTTTGAGGATACTCTTGTCGTTCATTTACTCGTATAACCTATAGGCTCTTATACCATTTACTAGGGATCCAATGTAAAAATGGCATGATCACCAATCGGCATACCCAACTGCGACACTCTCAAAACCCGAGCGGCAGTGGAATGGAATGCTTTCCCGTCTCCAAAAACAGAAGACCGCACGGTTTTCTGTATCTGATTCAAATCCTCCAATGAATGGCTCGCTGAAGCCTGACGTAACGTAACGCGCCCCCGCGCCATTAGTTAGTAGACATTATGGTTTTATATACCACCCTTTGCCGTCTTTGACAGTCTGTATAACCTTGACATGTAAACATCACTCTGGAACCAATATCATCAAACATAGCAAGAGTTATCATCGTCTAAAACGAACCGCCACGATGAATCCGATTACTGACATCGCGCATCGTCCTGAGACGCCTAAACCAGATCCGCCTGTCATTCCAAATGAACCCGATATTGGCGATGGCGATGGGATTACCGATTATCTGCAGTAAATACAACAACATGTGGTTGACTCAGACAGTGTTCCTTCTTTCATAGTAGGTCTCCAAACGGGAAAGACTGTTTGCCGACTGATCAGAGATGATTAGCGTGGATCAAATTGATGATGAGATGCTGTCCTTCTTTCCAGGCGTTTTGGGTATGGAGGCAGGGAAGTAAACGAGCCTTCGTACAACTGTACAAGAATGCTTCATGCTTGTGTTTTATCTATTTCTATCTGTCTTTTTATGGGTATGCATATGGTACTTCGGGGTTGCAAACTTGTTTTCCTTGAAAGATTGAGACAAATTTGTCGCACGCGGATAGGTTAAGTTATGGCGGATTATACGACACCAAGGTTGAATGCCTCGGATACAAATTGTTTAGGATGACTCAATGTCAAATATTACTCAAGGTTATGGTTTATGAGGAACAAACGGAAGTTATTGATCAATGAGTCCTATCTTACTCTCTTTGATATAGATGCTTAATTGTAGTCAATGGAGCCACTCGGCCAGAACCAGTATTTTGCGCGGAGTTCATACTCTACGTCATCTTGTTGAACCTCATCTCAGGGCCGTCTCAAACTCATCACCAACAACATTCACTCAAACATAAATAATTTTACTTTCGTTTATTTACCTTAAGGATAATTTACGCCTCTAGATAACCTCAAGGTTATTGCCGTCTTTACAATATCCACTTCATCACATATCAACCTCAGGCTACGGCCTAATCACACACCATGAGTGAAGCGTCAAACCAACCTCACCGCGCGAGCTCTCTCACGCCCGAGATGATCGAGTTTGCAAGCAGAATGTACGATGCTGCTAGGAAAGGAGACGTGGCCACCCTTGAGCAGGCTCTTCCTGCAGGCTTGCCTCCAAATCTCACAAATGATAAGGGCGATACTTTGGTATGATACTTTAGCATATCTTTACCATTAAAACCGGTAAACTTTCATACTGACAATAAAAAGCTCATGTTGGCAGCTTATCATGGTCATGCAGATCTAGTTAAAGTTCTCATTCAGCATGGTGCTGATCCTAATCGTCTGAACGACCGAGGCCAAAGTCCCCTCGCGGGCGCAGTCTTTAAGAAGGAAGATACGGTCATCCAAGTGAGTCCACTTCCTACTAGAATGTTCCACTTAGAGCAAAGAGCTGCATTACAAGACTTGGTACTAATTACAATGCTGTTAAAGGAGTTGCTTGATGGCGGTGCAGATCCTGAGTATGGCCAACCAAGTGCATTTGAGTGCATCGCAATGTTTAAGCAGGAAGACACTTGGAAAGCCAAGTTCGATGCTGCACCTGGAAAGGGCCAGGCTGGAAAGACACGAAAAGCAGATAGAGAATAGGAAGTCCTCACGGAATCAGGAACGTAGCACTGAACCAAGGTTGTCATGAATGAAAAAGAATTTATGCTTAGCACTGTTTTTGAATCATCACTTACCTAGTATGGGAAACGAAGACGGATAAGGAGAACCTTCCTAGGAGATAGGTAATTTGGATTATAACTGTCTTTCACTTCCCCTGAAAAGGCCGATTCTGATATTCTTTCTTACCTTGACAACTTCTACTTTCTAACTTGACGTCGCTCGCAATACTTCTTGGGTAAATATCAAGCTTACTGCTCGCTCTTCAATACTAACGTTAAACAATGAATCCGGGTTTGGACCATATTCACAAAATTCATCACGAGAAAGAGCATCGCATACATCGTCTCTATCAATACCCATGACATTCATCTCCCAACCATGGCCAACCACCATCCGGATCTTCGTTTTGTCGTATTCACAACAGCCGAAGAGCTGCACCGGAACAAACGAGAACGGCTGTTTCCCCACTTGGAAATGGAATCTCGAATCGTAGCCAGGCGGCCAAGCATTCTCCCTGTGATGGAAATGCGAGACCGGGCTTCTGACGAACCTCTCATGTATAACTTGTACCTTGAGGCCATTCAACCTCAACACTCAGTGACCAGATTCAAGAATGACGGGTTTCTGCCTATGTATCCAAATCAAGGAAATAACTTCAAATCAGAGGATGTCGACGTTCAGTTTAAGCCTCCTAAGCGCCCTGAGCTTCCCAAACCAGCCCTTGTTAAAATCTGGTGGCAGCACAGGAGACTTCCACCGCCTACGGTCGTGGATATGACGTGAGACACAAGGGGTATTTTCTGGCGAATCCTTCGATTTAGTCTCTTCCTTAGCTACATTAGGCAAGCATATAGACGAAAATGACACTGGTTTAGTGACAAGACCGGAATACTGTTTCTATCATCACAAACAGCAAAATGAACAGGAAAAGCTAGAAGGCGATATTCTCCGCCCAGTCTCACATTGCTCCTCAAAACCCTTGCCCAAGACTGCCACAACAATCCTCCAGTACCTTAAATTCCATAAAGGCTTCGCAAGATCGGCACTTTAGGTATTGGTACCATCAACTCACATATCGTTCACTAAGAGCATCAAGTCATCGCCATCCACAACCGTTCATTTCATTATCCCCGCCTCTACCCTATAAACAAATAACGCCGATCAGCCCGAAAGCTGTAATCCCATGATACGCCTTCGCTCTCGTACTTCAAAAGCGTATATTCCCAAAACCACCACTAATACATGCAAAAGAAGAAAGTTAAGAATGCCCCGTTCACCTTATATCAAACCAGTATATCCGAAGCTAGCTTATTTGAACGACTTGATTCTGTGGTACAGCGCCGTGTCGCAAAAGTTGTAGTTAGGGTCGAGTTCGCAAAATGGGTGCTGTGAGAGGAGCACATCCGCTGTAGGACGATCAAAGGGGTTTCTGTTTACTTGTCAGTACTGGTAATAAGGATGTGGCTGTAAAGCAACTTACACTTGGAAACAATCCATCATAAAGGCCACGGCCAACGGGCCAAGAGTGTCCTGGATGTCCTCGGGAATCGGCGGTCTCTCGCCGTTGGCGATCTTGTAGATGGCGCCGACAGCCTCCTCCTTAGCCCAAGGGCGTTTGCCAGCAAACATCTCCAGAACCACACAGCCCAAACTCCAAATATCTACCTTGGCGCTGTAACCCTCGCCTTGAGACCGAATGACTTCGGGTGCCATCCAGAAAACCGAGCCTTGCATCGAGTTGGTCTTGTCGTTTCCGTAAATGTTGTCCGTCTTCTTGGAAATACCGAAATCACTGATCTTGCAAGTTCCGTCAAGATCGAGCAGAATGTTGTCTGCTTTGAGATCACGGTGCAGAATACCCTCTCGGTGCAGGTAAGCAAGACCGGAGAGTGTCTGCCGAGTCAACGAGGAGACAACAGACTCTTCGAACTTGCCATGCTTGCGCAAACACGATCCAATACTGCCACCAGAAATATACTCGAGGAAAATGCTGATGCTAGTTTCCTTTCGCTCGCAACCCAAGTACTGCACGATATTGATATGATCCAAATGCTGCATGGTATCGATCTCCTGGTCGAGAGCTGCAACAAGCTCTTTCATCTTGTTCTTGTCTCCACCAGCAGCCTTGGGGTTAACCTCAACTTCCTTCACAGCCAAGAATTCTCCAGTAGTAGCATTCATACCGAGGTAGACGCGACCATAAGTACCCTTACCGATAAGCTGACCCTTGAACCACCTAAATGTCGTCTGTCGCTTCGGCACTGTGTCTTGAGGAATTTGAGGCATAACAACACTGCCACGCCTGTCTGGTCTGATTTGCACAATATTGGCGTTGAACATCTTGGTGCTCTTGCGGCGCATGATGTTGCTGGCTGCCGACTGTCCTTGGTTGATCGAATTGGTTCGCTTGTTTGCTTCATGAGCACCACGAGCAACTTCACGAATAGATTTCATTCGACCAAGACCACCTGAGCGTCGGATACTCCTCTGAGCCACAGAAGTTGGCCGCTGTTGATCGAGAGCCTTTAGAGTTGACTCGTCGGAACCAAGAGTGTCATTTTCGTTGTAGAGGGACGGCTGGCGAGAGGGTGTGATCGCTGCCGGCGGTACCTGTTGAGAGTAACTCGATACTGCTGGCTGTGGGGGCGCTGCGTTTTGTGCTTGTTGATCAATGTTTGACTCCGAGCCCTCAGCAATCGGAGATGGTGGCATTCCACCCTCGCCAGGTTCGTCAAGAACAGGCTGATCAAGATCCAAGTTGGGGAAGAAGTCGTCAAGGTTGTTGATAAGGGCGTCCGTGGGAGGTCGATTAGCCCAGACATCCTTTTCAATGAACGATTTTCGTCGACCAAGTTTGCTCTCTTTGTCCTTCTCTTCTGATTCCCATGTCTCAGAGCGGGGAGTCGATGGCTTCTGTCCACGACCTGAATCTTCGTTACTGTCTGGAGCGCCATAGGATTTAGGCGACGTGAAGGCAACAGATAGACCCTTTCTGGAGCGCGCTGTGTTCACTGTAAGACTGGGACGTTTGCCGTGACCATTTGCATCCACGTTCGCAGCAGCGGCTTTGCCCTTATTTCTATTAGCAATGGGAATGGCAAACAGCCCGTCATCAGAGTCATCTCCACTGTCATCGTCAGCTGGTGGTGCTGTGGCTGGTTTTGCGAACTGCACATCCGAGTCCTCGAACTCTGGCTCTGGTCCATGGGAAGCACGCCGCTGGAGAGGCGATTGGTGATTCGCGGGAAACGAAGTCCTTGAGCGATTCGAGTTGGGGCTCATCTCGGCTGGAGACGCTGCCCGGGGGACTGTTGCATTAAATTTAGCATCCACTGTAGGACTAGGACTGAGTAGAAAAGATGAATCACTGGGTGAGTAATCTGGCACAATGAAGCCTAGGTTCTTCTTGTTCCAGGTTACGTTACCCGATGTCGATTTTGTTGATGAAGTCGTACTAGGACTACCTCGACCTTGAGAGGGTTCAACGCTAGAGAAGGTGTCCTTACCTCCAGGAATCGAATGTGTTGATGATCGAGAGGGAGACGAGGGACGACCGTTCTTCGCAGATTGTCCGATCGCACTCAAATTCCTGCCCATGCCTGCGAGAGCGGCTCCAATGCCAGGCGCTGGTGGAGGTGTTGGTTTGTTGGTTCTCTTTGTCTTCTCCGCCATCTCGCTTTCTGGATATCGTTTAGATGGATATCCCTCCAAACTACTGCTGGATGTTCTCATGCTTGCTCCAGTCTTTCTGCTCAACGAGTTGGCTTTGATCAGGGTCGCCGAGGGATCGCTGGGTGGTGCTGGAGGCCGCCTCTGGGGGAAGAGTGGTTCGGGTCGCTTGTCTTCGTATGGTGACTCGCGAGGTTGGTCAAAATCAACATTTCGGCCCACGATGCCAGGCCCAAGTGTCTCTGAAGGACTACCCTTCATCGCCGCTTGTTTTCTCTTGGCTAGATATTCTTGCTGCTTTCTTTCCATTTCGGCTCTGTACTGTCTTGCCTCTCGTGCCACCTTATCTTCGGCCTTTTCATCTGTCAATGTGTTGGACCGTGATGTTGGAGGCGACGAGCTGGATCGCTGCCTGCTGTTCTGTTGAGCATCTTCAGATGTTGTACCAGGCGTAAGGTAACCAGGAGACAAGACCACAGGGAGCTCAGCCTTGGCAGTAAGGCTAGAAATGGGAGCAACACCAGGAGGCGTTACAAAGAATTTGAGTGTTCCGAGAGGGTCGCCTTTTGCTCGCCTTACGGTGACCAGGCTTGGGTCGTCCAAAGGGTCCACATGCTCGAATTTACCCACCTCTGTGAGGTAAATGTGCGAATTTTCGTAATCGCCCAAGCCCAGGTGCATGCATATCACCTGGCGGACTTCTGTTGCTGTCTCTGCTTCAGTGATGTCACACATTCTATAGTTCCAGTAGTCCATAGTAGCTAGTACATAGGTCCTCACAGGGCTGACTCTTTTTGTTCGCATGTTCAGAGTATTGCCGTTTCTATCATCCCCTAGAGTCGAACCAGAGAGGTCAAGATTGGTGTCACTGCCATTGGTTCCCCGGACACCCAAGCCTACAGGTCGAATAGATCCCTGGGGAGAAGTTGGGGAAGCCTCCATCTCTTCAGGAGACGGATATGCACCATCGTCTTTTGTTTGCCTCTTTTTCCTGGATAGAAAACTGAGAAAGCTTTTGGAGTCTTTAGCTGAAGAGGGGGTCTCTCCGCCATCTGAAGGCGAGTGGCGTGATCGCGCATCGTGATTTCGAGCATGGACGATATCCCCCAGGTTCATATTCCGATTGAGTAGCGAAGCAGCGTCCGATGGCACACCGGATCCATATATAGCTGCATTTGAGGCCACGGAATCCAGGCTACTCCTAGAGCGATGGCTAGCCTTTGTTGCAATAGGAGATTGGGAAATAGTAGGCGTAGTCGTTGAGGTATATATCGCTGGTGGAATGCCTGGACTACCGGTAGGGCTCGCTGAGTGGACAGCAGGAGCCCGGAAAGTGGCCTCCCCAGACTCACTGACATTGGGGCTATGACGGCGCGCACCATCCGTATCGACATGCTTTAGAACGTTGCGGTGATTAGACTCAGAGTTAACGTTGGATGCACTAACACTGTTGGGCATGGTGGTAGATCTTGTCTGGGAAAACCTGCGACTACTAAAACCAGGACCAGGAGCAGTGAGGGGTGTCTAATAGAGGTCAGTAAGTATTCAACGTTCGCAATATCAATTGGGGTCAACAAACATTAGGCGAGTCCATGGGATCAGTTCCAGCGCTTGGTAGGTTGTTCCCATGTCCGCCGTTGAGGGATTCTTTCCGGGCGTGAGTCGTTGAAACTTTAGAAACATCAGCGGGTCGACCGGTTACGATACTTCGAATTAGTCTTCGCATTCGCTTGCCCTCCTCTCGCTCTCGTGGCTGATCCCAACCGGTTCGACTATTGGTACACTCCTGGGCAAGTCTAGGGTACACCTGTTGATGCATCATACCAAAGTTACCACGTCCGCCGTGGCCACTGCCGAGCTCGAGAAATTGCGCTCCGTGAAGATTAAGGGCCCTGAAGGTTTCCTGCCAGTCTTTGGAGAACTGGTTCTGAGCCAACCAAAGCAGCACGGTGTCTAGCGGCCACTGAGCAGCGATTTCCGGTGGGATTGAGCTTGAAGGGGTAACGTTTGAGGAGTTGGATGTGCCGCGCGGCTGGGCGTTGCTGGCAGTATAAAGGCGTTCTCTCGTAGCCTCGTCCATGGAGGTTGTGGCATTCGGGTCAATTCCACTTTGCGGCGTTGTTACAGGCCGTGATGTCTGCGAGTTGACAGTCAGGGTTGGGTCTTCCAGTCCAAAGGCGGGGATACCAACTCCCTCTCCGTATGTGTCGCCCTGCGGTATGTAGGTCGCACTCATAGCCTCATTCGGCGGGGGAGGTGGAGGGATAGAGACTGTTTGCCCAGCGGCGATCTGGGCGTGTAACTTTGGGTTGTACGGCTGGTGCTGGCTGCTGGGCGGCGGCGGGGGAATGTTGAATCCTGACCGGCTGTCGTACATGCGCCCAAAAGCACCGTGCCACGGAGGTTGCTGGCCGAGAGCACTGGCCGGAGGCGGACCGGGAGGTGGGGGGATCGCGAGGCCGGAGGAGCCCGGAGCGGTGTTATATCGAGGAAGCGGCGGCGGCGGAGGCAGGTTCATCATGTTGGGCATATGACCAGCATTCGGAGCCCCCATGGGGGGCGGCGGCGGCGGAGGGACCTGGTAGGACCTTGTGGGATCGGTGCCCGAGACATGTCTCTGGTTTGCCTGATACATGATGGACGGCGCGGGGGGCAACCCGCCTCGAGGAACAAAGTGGGCAGAGTTATTATCGACAGCAGACGGCGGCGAGGTGTGTTGTCGGAGAAAAGAGTTAGGTGTATGCGATGGAGAGGTAGAAGCAGAAGCAGCACTGGCACTAGTGGTCGAAGCCCTTGGACGTAAGCTCGAAGCAGACGAGACAGGGTGGAGGCGGAGGAATTGAGTCTGCTCGACGGTCGCTATGTCGGAGGAAGATGGGCCCAGGGGCCGGGGTCGAGAGTGATTGTTGTGCGTGTGAGTGTGTGCTGTTGCAGCGGTACCAGTCGCTGGGCGCGGATGCGCATGCGCGGGAGGATAGGAAAAAGACGACGGCCCCGTCGAGGAGGATGAGGACGACAGGGCATAGGCTGAAAGCTGGTCGCGGTTGTTTGAAGTCAAAGTCCCGTCGACAAGGGCCAGGTCCTGAAGACTGGGTCTCGAAGAGGAACGGAATCTGGCGGTTGCAAGAGCCTGAGCCTTAGCCTGAGCCTGACCGTGGAGAGAAGCAGTGGTGGTCTCTGGACTCGTCGAAGTCAGGGCGTTTGTGATGGATTCTTGTGGCTGAGATTGAGATCGAAAATCGTGAACCTGAGCCTGCTGTTGCGCCTGAGCCAAAGCTGCTGCTGGTGGCAGGTCGAAATTGGCAGCGGGACGGTTAACCCGTCGCAAGCTATCGCTACCCTTCATGGCTTGTATCTACGGTGGAGTAACATGTCGAGGTGGGTCGTCTTGACAAGGATCCTGGGGCGCCTGGGGCCAGACCAGACCGAGTTAGGATAGAGTAGGATGCTGAGATGTCAGGGATTATGGAGTGGAGGAGTGAATGGCAGATGGACGATTGTGGGTGGACAAGAGAGACGGCGACAAAGCTGACAGTTGAGATGTATGGAATTGAATGGATGGTATAAGTTTGAGAGTGAGAGGAGAGAGAACACGTGCAAAGGATGATGGATATTACTCAAACAAAGAGACGAAAAGCGACTAGACTCATAGTCAGTAGGACTACATAAGACCCTATCTGTTTCTAGACCACTATGAACTTTGTTCTAAGCCGTTTGGTTATAGTAGAGAGACAGGAAACTCTGTTTTCTCCTCACCTCCCCTCATCAAGGGAACAGACGAAGCCACAGCCATTAAACCTGCTGCTGCTGCGCCGTGTGTCCTCGTCTGGCTTTTCAGCCTTCAGCTAGAGGGCGTCTGGCGCTTAGCGACAGCTGAGATGGTGTGTAGAAAGTGTGAATACCACCTAAGAGTGCAGACGGCATGCGCTAGCTTCAGATAGAGAGGGGGGATCTTTAGCAAATCGGCATTCTCCCCAAAGTCGCATGTCTTAGATAATGAGGCACTAGTCTTTAACTCTTTCGGGTGCTTTTCGACATGTAGAATTGTCATGATTTTGTCCAGAGTTTGCTGACAATAATCGATCATCTCTTACTCCTTGCTTGCTACACGCGACATACAGCAATAGCGCCACCATAAGCCCTGGCTCAGCCAGCCCGTGCTCTCCATCTTCCCCTCCATCAAATACCCTGGCTTCGCTTGGGTCTGACTAGTAGGGGGAAAGGGAAAGAAAAAGTTGTCAATCGAAGCTTGGGCATTTTCTTATATAACAGCTCCTCACTAGACCCAGATTAAATTTATAGAAAGATAGGGCAATGAATCGTGTTATCCCTATGTCTCTTGATGTCTAATCTTTGGTTAGATTAAGCCGTATTATGGTAATTTACGGTCCTTGTGAACAATTCCAAAATCCCATCCTTTTTCCAGTCTCGAAGAGGGACTAGTTCTGCCCGTACATAGAACCCCTGGCTAAGAACCCATGACACCTCGGATATCAAAGATCCTCAATACGAGACTGTTCCTGACTAGACTTCAAAGTTAATTCACGGGCAAGGAAAAACTCTCCTGACCCAGGCCGACGGAAAACGAAATCTCCACACGATAACCATCCCCTCGGCTCTTCGAATTATCACGGATAAAAGGGTCCGTTTCTGTGGCGTCGCACTAGACGCATAGCCCTTTATCAGAAACTCTTACTCTGCCGAGAGTGGTAAGGACATCGTCGTACAACCGCCATGGCGGCTGGGGAATCGTTTGATCACGAACGTTTGCTTCGTGGCTTCTTTGGTAGCGTAGTCTTCGTATCGAAATTCGCCAATTACAAGGAAGTATTCAGACTATCGGAAAATACTATATGATGTCTGGCGGGAACGGTTCCAACTCACCGGCCAGCACGTCCAATTGAAAATGTAGTTCGTTTTAAACATTATAGACCCAAACGCCCGTGTCCCGTAACATGCTTGCCAGCCGTAACTCAAACTGGATCATCATATGCGTGTATACGCCTCATCTAGAATAAGCCTCAGCTCACATAACACTGCAGCTTCCAAAGTTAAACCCATAGCCCTGCTGGCACTGCTCGAGATAACCAGCATCCTCTTCAGATCCTACAGGAACGTTGTGTTTGCGCACAAGGCCCGAGACTTTGAGGCTTTGCTCACCCTCGCCGTGCCACCACTTGAGCATTTGAAGTGTTGTACCCTCTTCATCATCTATGCTCAGCTCCCACTTGCCTGTCGACACGGCTACCTCGCACTGTTCTTTGGGGAAATGGTACTCGGGTAAATACACAACAGTGGGAGCATCATCCGGTGTTTGCTTCAGTGCCCTGACTTTGAGGACATATGTGCACTGTCGCAGATCGAAACCAGTGGATACAATGTCACCGTAAACCACTGTGGGTGTTGGGCGCACATAAGCTTCAGCGGCACGATAACCAGGGGCATTGGTTAGCTGGGGGTCCTTAGCAGAAGGTGCCGAGCTGATGGATGGGTTTGTGAGTGTTCGTTTGAGATTATCGGGTGTAACGGTTCGGTCATCGGCCACATCCTTCTTCGCATTTGTAGCGGTCGCAGTCCTAGCCAAATCCAGTGTTGACTGCGAGTATTCGGGAAGAGGAGATTCAGGAAGAGGCTTGTCATCCAGTGAAAGAATCGACAAATCTTCTCCATTCCAAAAGTCTCCTCGCACGTGGTCGTTCCTCGCACAATATGTCCACAGGCAATGTCCTTCAATTTGAGATCCCTCGACGGCAAAATAGTTGGCATCCATTGCCGCTGACTGGCTTGAATAATCACCTGTCTTGTAAGCCTTTTTATCGTCCATATCGTAAGGAATGCCGAATTCGGACAATACACAAGGATGCTTTCCGGTACGATCGAGACCTTCTTTTCTCAGAGTTGCAAGTTGATCGCGGAGGCAGTTGCGAATAGCTGTTTCTCCAATTCTGATAGCCAAAGCTGGATGCCAATACTTGCCTCGCAGAACGCCAACAACATCGACATTCCATGTGCTGTTCCAGTGCTTGGTCATGAGCGTGATTCCGTCGTAGTAATGCGGGGTGAAAGCCATTCGTGGGTCGTCGTCTTTGGTTCCCTTGATCTCGGGCGGCAGTTCGAGGGTGGGGAACTGCATGAGCATAATGCAGTCTTGGTGAACAGCTCTGCAAGTCTTGACATACTTTCGCCAGAAATCCATGAAATAGGTGTTGGTGAACTGGGGATAATCGATCACCTTACCAGTGTTTGGGTTTTTAGCAAAATAATCCTTACGGAGGAGCGTGTCCGTCTCGGGATCCCAAACCCCATGCTGCGCCCAAATACATTGCCCAAGTTTCCAGCCGGGATCGCGCTTCCACCCATACCGCGAGTCGTCATAATCTTCAGGTAACCACGCGATCTCGCCATGTGGATCCACCAGTGTGCTTCCAGTCTTGTAAGGACCAAGACCACCCATTTCCCACGTATCGACTTCACAAGCTCGCCCCATGCCAGTCAACATAGTTTGCCACATTGTTGGGCATGTTCCCTTCTTCAAAGGATGTTCTTTGGGAATTACAGTGAGATCTTTGTAGCCAGTCATACCCTTGTTTGGCTCGTTCATACTTTCCCATCCAATGACAACAACGTTTTCCAAGTCGCCTGCTTCGTGAATTCGCTGGGCAAGCTGACCGCAAGCTCTCATGAAGTGATCCTGTAGATAGTCCTGAATATTGACGCCGTCGATGATACATTTTGGAGCAAAGTCTTTACCAGCGAAGAAAAGAGTAAAGATGGTGCCAGCTGCCAGTCGGTAGTAGTTGGTCGACCAAATCATCTTGGGAAATTCTTCAGGCTTTGGGTAAGTGTTCTGAACGATGGCTGCCTCGGTCGCAGCGAAACTCTGGGGGTTAAGACCGCACGCATACAACGTCCACAACGGCGCTCCGGAGCCACCGGTGAAACGAGACCAAACGTCTTGGTGGGGGTCCATAAATATGTAGAAGCCATATTCTTTTGCTATCCTCAGAATATCGATGGTATGTTGAATAAAGTCTTCGTCGTATTTTCCGGGTCCTGCCGCCTCAAGCGCCTCCCATGTAAAGATGTAACGGATAGTGTTGAAGCCATATCGTCTCAGGCGCGCAAAGTGGGATCGCGCGTCCTCCTTCGGGAAAGGGCGTTGACGAAACGTTACGTTGTCGCCGTCGAAGAAGTCGGTGGGATTATGAGATGGCTGATCGGGTTCGCTAGGGAGTTTGGCATCAGCGGCGACGTTGATACCACGGAGGACGACCTGACGGCCGTGGCCATCACGGAACTGGCCGTCTTCGATCAACAGGCGAAAAGACGACATGGCGTGTCCTTCTATAGACGACTATACCGCTGTTGAAAGAGATGGATGAGAAGAGCTGAGTGAGAGGAATGGGGAAACTGGGAACAACTCAGCCAAGCTAAGTTAGCTGGGGGCAACGCTTGACGATGACGTTCAAGGCTGGTCTCCTGGGGATGACAGGGATAAGAGGACCCTTGTTAGTCAGCAGGCGGTGGTCTATCGGTCAACAAATCTAGGTATCAACAGTCAGAATTAGGATGTGCTGATAATATTTGCATAGCACTGAAGAGTCGACACAATTCAAACAGTATAAACTGGCACACAGCAAAGCCTGTTTGTCTACTATTCCGCTGCTCGAGGTCATGAGGGTCATGGACATGAACGGTTCATCACCTCCAGTTCCCCCACCTTCCGGGGTCTATCATGAGCCCGAACATCAGCCGACTGGATCCGTATTCGCTCTAGGTAGAAGTGCTGTGATAGCAACCAGCGCAAGCCACTTTCAATAAAAACAACGAGAGATGCGATGCAATGATTCTTCGTAGACGTCATCTGAATGAACGCGAGTTGTAGACCTGGACCAGAAGAGTAAGACCACCTACATGAAGTAAGGGCCGGCGATCAGTAACCAGGATTGCAGACAGTTACTGTAGATGGAAGCATGGCAACCTTGACCAAAGTGTTTAAAAAGAACCACCCCATTAGATAGATAAAGTCGTGGCTCACTGCCAACAGCGGCCGAAATCGAGCATGGAAATCCGCGGATATAGAGCGCGAATAAAAGGCCAAGAATACGCCAGACATTTTCCCATTTGTACGGTCGTATTCGTCATTATATGGGTCTCAGAAAGTGGCTTTAGCTCTATCTCGCGCGCTAAAACGAATGCCGTTCCCAGAAAAGTTTAGTCAGCCAGATCTCATCATATCCGTGTAAGCGAAGCAACTTGTCCGAGAGTCGGTACATGAGAAAAGCGTTCTTACTGTCCGTAGGCCCTTTCTCGGGTCAGACAAGGTTTATTTTATTCATTCATTTAACTATTACTTGTGCAACTAAACTATAATCTCAACCTCGTAATAATCCATCCTTCGTATGTGTGTGCATGCGTGAGACCGAATGAGCACCTATTTTTGCTAAATCACAGAATCAGTTGTTTCTTTCGTCAGCTTCCACTTCATCCTTCTTTCTTACGTTAACCTCTAGGTCTGAAACTTGGTCAGATGCTAAACTTGATCAATGACAGTCCAATTACTTTGACCGAAACAGGTATAGTCCTTCGGACTCGCAAATCGGACATTTTACGCAATTACAAATGCGAAAATCCGCTGCCCGTTAGTTAACTCCGCTAGGTCGGTCGGTCTCTTACCTAGCTATCCCATCCCATCCGTCCTTCCTCCCTAACTTGAGAAATCCCCCATTTCTTTTTTACATGTATCTGTCAACCAGCACGCACGCTGCTCTAGAAGCTCTCCCTTTTCAGCTCGAGAACTTTTCTTTCGAATCACATCTCCTTGTTCGTGGAGGATTCTACCTTTGGACAAGTCGGTTTCATACCTGTCACTGACCCACACCCATTTGCCGGCACTTCTGTCATTCGTCTTTTGGCTCACACTAATAGACGAGCAACTCGAATCAACCCTACGATTGTCACTTCTTCTGTTCCGGTAAGAGCTGGGACTTGACGGAATCTGAAATTCAGCATCGAGTTTCTTTGTTTTTGTGTTTTGGGCTCTTTCGGTCCAAATCTTGAAGTCATCCGGCGCTTCCGTTGGTCGAGTCGGAGACTTTCCCCGGTCTGCTCGGGAACACTCCTCAAGGCCCATGACGACGCATGAAGAAGAGTTGGGGCACTTAGAGTTGATGGTTTTTTGTTTTCCTGCTCGTCGCGTTTTTCTATAGCCTTCGAGCCACTTTACGTGGCTTTGTCAATATCGACATAACACCAAGGAGTACGGATACCATATTATACTATACTAGAAGGTAGCATGCGCCAGTCAACAACACCACAACCAACCGGACCAGAGAGCATATCCTCTTCAAGGGTCTCTAAGCTTGCTAGAAGACCGCATCGCAAGTCACGGAATGGATGCTTCAACTGCAAGAGAAGAAAAGTCAAGGTAAGTCTTGCTCCAGGTCAAAATATCCCAGGGCGAGCTGACAAGTGCCTAGTGCGACGAGGTGAAACCTGCGTGTGCCAACTGCGTACGCTTTGGCATTCCCTGCGACTTTGCACCCCAACCACCATCTAGCGACGACTCAGCCCCCCAAACATCTCCTCCAGCGATCATCTCAGTCTTAGCAGAGCCTGCCGCAACACCACGTCGGGGCCCTGGCAGGCCACGCAAGGACTGGGCTGCCCTCACACGACCACCACCGCCGCCACCTCCGGCATCAACATCAGACAGAGCCACGACATCTCCGTCCTCGACATCAGCTACTCCCGTGTCTTCGTCAACAATATCAAACTCCCAAATATGCACCTTAAACGTTGCTGATGCAGAATTACTATTCCACTTTATGACCAGTACCTCAAAGACCTTACACGATGCTGATGACCCTGCTGATGATATCGCATCGTTCTGGGCCAAGAACGTCCCCCAGATCGGTCTTTCCTACCATTTTGTGCTTCATATGATGTATTCCCTGGCTGGGTATCATCTCGTTTATCAAGAACCGAAGGGGACGGAGAGACATCATCAAAATCTCTCTCTTGCAGCACATCATGCGGAGCTTGGCATCTCTGAAATGAACAGGACGATAACAAACCTGAATGAGACAAATTGTGGTGCTCTGTACGTTGCAGCAGTTCTGGTCTGCTACTGTACCTTCGCCGCCGGTCCGACGGGTCCCGATGACCTGCTTGTGTGCGTTGTGGGCGATGGCATTTCTCAAAGGTGGCTGCCAGTGATCCATGGTGTTCGGCTCATTCGACAGAGTATCGAACCAGCAACACTCTTCACGGGTCTCATGGCTCCGCTCGGCGGAGGCGGCGCGAAGCCAGAGCTGGAAGATCCGCGACCTGAATATCTGGTCAAAGGCTTTCCTCACCTGAACTGGGTTGAACCTCTCGAGAGGCTTCGGGTATGGATAGCGTCCCACGAGAACCCGGACACTGCTTTGTATTTAAGAGTACACAAATCGCTATGCGATGTGTACGAGGCCAACTATGGCAACATAAAAGGTGTTATCGAAGTCCCAATAACTAATAAGCTTGTTTTCGGTTGGCTTTACCGCATGCAAGACTTGTTCGTTGGATGTCTTCAGCGCAAAGCACCGCAGGCTCTGCTTCTTTTGGCGTATTATGTTCCCTTATTTAGGACAATGAAGGAATGCTGGTACTTGGATGGTTGGGCGGCGCATTTGCTTGATAGGATAAGAGGATTATTAAACACGGATCTGCTGAGTTGGCTAGATTGGCCGGTAGAGGTATCCCTACAGCCTGAGGCTATATAGGGTAAAATTAGAATTGAACTGGATTGCAAAACTCATTCTTGACATATTTGACGCTGTTGGGTCAGATTTGGGTCTGTCAGAACGTGTAGATAGTGTTCTGTGAGGGATTCAACCGCCAATCTGGTCCTGTTCAATGTAGATAAAGAGTTGACGGTATTCGGCTGGGTGTTGAGAAACTAGACGGCAGCGTTTCTACTGCCAGGACATTGCAGGATATATACCAATATCATAGTAAACCTGCTTTCCTGACTACCCCCAGCTCGGCTATATCCGACATGACATACGAGTGATTTATGTTAAACGCCTCAGCCGTTCCCGGCATATCCGCCTCGACCAACGACGTCAAACCACTTACGAAAAATAAATATCGAATGCGAAAACTCCATGCCAGTTCCACCTCGCCCGTCGGCAGTCCAAAAATGGTGCGGGCGGGCCCTGTCCTGTGGCGAGTTGGGTGCCGATCTCAGCTATCCATGCTTGAAATGTAACTATACTTGCGCAGGACCAGTTCGATACGCGTATGCGCAAACCCCACCGCTGCTATCCAGTAATGTACCGAAAACGTTGCTGTTGCCCGATCTTAATTCAGTCGATCTCGTGCGAGTTGTCTTCCTCTGGATCGATCCCAAAGATCCAGTACAGTATTGCGTCAAAAATTGATCTGACTGCTTGGGACAGCAGGGAACCCAAAGGTTTCACGGGTGACACAACTTCGGCAGGGCTGTACAAGCTTGCCATCAGCTTTCCCGGACCAAGTAGCTGAGTCCGCTGCACCTTGAATGGCCCTCGATGATGCGAAGTATTGCGAATTACTGACCCTCGCATTGGCAGTGGCTTTCCGATCATCGCGGCCCAAATCTCTTCGGCATATCCGCAATGCGGGGCTTTCTTTATATAAGTGACATCGACATCTTTGAATGCCACGTACTCGGGAGCTTCCTGTATTCTTCTGCAAGTTTCGCAGTGCGAAGGCTCTGTGAATGGTTCTGTCCAATTTCGACACTCATGGTAGTGGATGACGTGTCCATTTACATACTTCTCCACGTGGCACTTTGTTGAAAGTAATTGCCAGCCGTAGCAGGTCTTCAGCACTTCGAACTCGGCACTTGAACGGTGGTAGATTGGTAAACTAGGAATAGTCTCTGTGTAACGATTGTAATAATGTCGAGATCTGTTCCGGGTATGGCTGATTTGGGGCGTTCGAGGTTCACGAGTCCTTTCAAAAAGCGCTGAACTGTACCAGGAATCATGTTCATCGAAATATGTAGGGTGAGACCTGTAGGTTCTCTCATGTCGAAACGTAGTTGCAGTCTCCCGAGAAAAGATTGTGGTGTTTCTTGTAGTTGCTTGGCTTCTGGTCCTTGTTGGAGGCGGTGGTGTTTCTTCTGTAGACACAGCAGACTCCGATTCTGATGCTTCGCCTTGGTCCCGTCTCTGGGAAGGCTTAGAGCCAACTGCTGATTCGAGAGAGGACTTTGCAGGAAGTTCTTCATCCTTATTCAACACTCTGCTTAGTCGGCAGCGAAAGCAGCGTCTTCCAAGCTTTTGGCATCTTGTACAAGTCCTTCTGGGTTTAGTGCAATATGGCTCAGGCTCGGGCTCTTGGTCACACAAGTCAGTCTCGGCTTCTTCGTCAAACCTACCAAAAATATCCGCGTGTAAACTATCCATGGCAGCTCTTCATAAGTCACTGCAAAGAGCAAATGAGACTAGGCTTGGTTCTGGGGCAGATGGTGAGAAATATTTGGTTGATTGTGGATAAGGACCAGGACAAATCTTGAAGAATGGGAGCGCAAAGTCAAACTTAAAGCACTAGAGCGAACCGAGTACTCTTGATATTATACTTTGTGTATCCAGATAGAACTAAAACAGCATTCTCACGTCAGAATTTACTACTGACAATATTTCTGTCTTTAGATACCTGGTTTTATGAGTCACAAATACCACATTATCTCAGTATGTATAGACCAGTTGCTTCTCTTCTGTTATTAAACAAGGGTTAGAATACTGATAAACTGCTTATATGAATGTTAAGGTAGGCACTCAAGCAAACACATGACTGTCGCCTGTCAATACTTGGCCTTGTTGGTTGAGCTGCTTAACGCTGCTTTCTTATTGGCTTAGATGCACGATTTCACTGCCTGCGTTTCTGCCTAAGAAGCCATGTCGTTCTGAGTACCAAAGCGTCCTTGAAACACATTTTGATTCGACGAATGTTATAAGCTTGTTCTGATCATCAAGCCCATACCTCCTACTGGTCACCGGGCAGTATATATCTACTTCACTTGTCCCAAAAGCCCATCGTACATACCTTCCCTTCTATAACTTCCAAACTTACTTCTTGTCTTTTCTTCCAACATGAATCGACCAGAAAACTTTTTACAGTACTTCCGACCACGAGACCCTTCCCTCGAAGCCCGCCCAGTCCCTCACAAGCGCTGTTTCGATATCTGCTCAGTTGGTCCAGGAGCTGATCCGGACATCCAAAGTACAGCCCGATCTGTCAGTGACGTAGACCTGAACATCAGGCCCTCAGATTACAGTGACGCACCTGAGTTTGACAGCCAAGTCTTCGAGAGTGACAGACATTTGAACACGTGGGTTCGTGACGGCGAGGACTGGCTGGACTACAGGAAGAGGACAGATGATGTCCGCAAGCTCCTCTCAGCTGTAGAGGCCTACCAGAACAAGACTTCAGGTCCGCTCGGTTCAGCAATTACTGACCCAACGTGGGGCTATTACATATTTGTCACGTCCTATACAGACGTGGCACGTCAAAAGCTAGACACAGCCGTGGAAGCATTGACTCAGTTTACACTTAGAAGTCTGAGGTCTATGTCGGCTACGCTTTATTCTGAAGAAGCAGCCAAAAGATTCAAGTTCGACGTTATAAAGAACAAGGAGGCTCTAGAGAACGCTTCAGAGGATAGAGCGAGGAAAGAATTTCGAGCGCAGCTGAGAGGGCTGGGAGTCCTTGAGGACGATCTCATGTTCAGAGGTATTGGCCCAAGCCGCTTTTCAGCTTGTATCTTCTTTGATGAAGCTATAATCGAAGAATTGTCCAAGATCTCGTTCTCCCTTGACGTTGAGGAAGATTACGAGTATGATGATATCTGCGTGAGGTTGATTGACCCCAAGTGGAATTATCCAGCACGACTTTACCCAAACACGATCGCCTTACAGACAATTTATCGAGGAGCGTACTATTGTCCAGTCACTGGTCTCGCAGATCTATATTGCAGGATGAAAGGAGATTTGATGGAGGAATTTCCTATTGATGATCCTCCATTCTAACGTTCCTTGCCTCACCTTAGGTAGAACAATAATTAGGCGGGGAATGTAGAGAACCTATGTTAAAATCTTGGCTCTATTCACAATGTAAATTTCTTTTCGATGTGAGTAATTTGGAACTGTGTTCGCCTGGCACATTATTAAAAGGTATCAAAATCAGTGATGTATCAATGTGACGATGAAATCCAACAAGAGTTAACGCTGAACTAAGAAGGTGGAACCAAATATGAGGGCGGAATATCTTCGGCTATCAGCGAATCTCGAAATGACATAATTCATCCACTGGCCAGTTCCACCAGCAACAGAACAGCCTAACTTAATCAATGAGTGTATGATCCATTCAATTAATGTACCTTCTTTCGACTGCGCTGTCCTTATTCTCCGAAGATCCTTTATAGAACGCATTCGCTCTTGAAACTCGCCCGTCGGCCGTTTGAAACCAAAATCACAACCTCAGCACCTGAAGCTCTATAGATACAGCCTAGAGAGCTTCCTTCAGCTTGGTGGGGTCGCTCACCCTCCATTCAGCATAGCAGAATCTAGCCCATAATGTCAGGGACAAAGGCTGCTCTCAAGGGCATCAATGACGCTATTCGCCAGCAAAAGTTTGATGATGCCGTGAGCAAAGCTCAGGAGCTTCTGGAAAAAGACTCCAAAAACTACCAAGCGTAAGAAACTCGAGTTCCTGGAGAGCTCCAGTACCCCGCCATGAGAAGCTCAAGCTGACCATATATCTCCAAGTCACATCTTTTTGGCCTTCGCTTTGGATAAGAAGGACAGGCTCGATCAAGCTCAAGAAACTTATCGATCTGCGACATGGCTTCGACCCCAGGAAGCTCAGGCCTGGCAGGGTCTGATCAAGCTGTTTGAGAAGCAAAATAATAAGAAGCTTGCCGACTACCAACAAGCAGTTGTCAACTTGGCTCAAATTTACCGGGATGCTGATGACATGTACAAGGCCCAGGATGTCGTCGATAAGTTTGTCGATTTTGCTAGAGTGAAGGGAGATGACATTCAGTACGCTGAAGCACTATCCATTCAGCTTCCTGAAAGCCCGTTGTACCCCATCCTTGAAGGTCGTTTCCCTCATCCAGCTAGGACATATGAGACCATCGCTATCATCCTTGAGAAGTACGAGAAGCATCGGATAAACACTCTCATTGGAGAACGACGAACCAAACTGGGTGCCAAGCTCTCTCAAGTCACGCTTGACGCCAAGCGCGAAGTTTACAACCAGAGCAAGCTAGAACACATTTACCGGCAGTTGATCAATTGGACAAGCGATGACGACCTAAGAAGGCAGTACGAGGAAAAGCTTCTGCAACTTTGCTATGACCGTCTCCTGGTTGCCACACCAGGTGCTGAAAAGGACACAGAGCGCCAAAAGGTGCTCGATCTGGCCAATGGCATGGTTGCTATAAAGTATCCTTACAAACTAGCTTGGGATATCTCTATCGAGTGGCAGGATAAGAAAGAGATTCGAGAATGGGATGTCGACGTCCTTCGAGCTTATTGCTCCTTCTTCCCTGACAGTGACCTGTACAAGGTCATAACGAGCTTTCTAACAAGCCCTATTTCGCCTTTCCCTCCCGAGAAAGCTCAAGAAAAGGCCAAAACAGCCCCTAGTGACTCAGACGAAAGCTCTGATGACGACGATGGCGGCGTTCCTACTCTTGTGGTACCTTTGACCGACGAGGACCGTCTTATCATGATAACCGAAGGCATTACTACCGCAGACTCAGTACTTGCATATCGTCTCACTGGCCAATATCTCCTTCATATTGGAGAGTATGAGACCACCGTTGAACTTATGCGCAAGGGAATGGCTTTGTTGGAGCAGGAGCGCAAGAAGACAGGTCTTTCATTCGTCAACGCCGAAGACTCCTATTATCTCTCACTTGGAACAGCACTGGTCTACTATCAATCTCCTCGACACCATAAGGAGGCAAAAGAATTGTTTGACAAGGTTCTTGAGCGTGATACCACTTCTACCTCCGCCTTGATTGGTGTTGGTCTCATTTATGAAGAGGAGGAAGAATATGATGAGGCCATTGACTATCTCACCCGAGCTTTGGAGCGTGACCAAACTAACATTCGAGTCAAGTCGGAAGCTGCATGGGTCAAGGCTCTTAAAGGAGACTGGCAAACCGCGAAAGACGAACTCCAAGAATGCATTGAACCGTTGGAAAAGCAAGGCGCTGCATCCAAGGAGTTGCTGGGCGAAACTCAACACCGTATTGGAGTGTGCATCTGGAACATCGATACCAGCAAAGCCGCACGAAAACAGCGAAAGGGAGAATCTGCGTACGCATACTGGCTAAGCGCCCTGAACAGCCACCTCAATCACGCACCCACTTATACATACCTCGGAGCATACTACGCTGACTACGCGAAGGACAAAGGTCGTTCGAGGCGTTGCTTCCAGAAAGCGTTGGAGCTTTCTCACGCTGAAGTGGTCGCAGCCGAGAGACTTGCTCGGTCGTTCGCGGATGATGGAGATTGGGATAGAGTCGAGCTCGTCGCCCGCCGCGTTGTCGACTCCGGTAAAGTGAAGCCACCACCAGGATCAAAGAGAAAGGGAATTAGCTGGCCATTCGCTGCACTGGGAGTGGCGGAACTTAACAAACAAGATTTCCACAAAGCTATCGTGTCATTCCAAGCTGCGCTTCGCATCAGTCCCGAGGACTACCACTCTTGGGTCGGCCTCGGAGAGAGCTACCACAGTTCTGGTCGACACATCGCCGCCACTAAGGCCATTATGAACGCCCAGAAGCTTGAGGAGGAAACTGAGGCTGATATCTCTGGAGATACTTGGTTCACCAAGTACATGCTTGCTAATATCAAGCGTGAGCTTGGCGAGTACGATGAGTCTGTCGCTCTGTACAGATCAGTCATCGAAACACACCCCGAGGAAGAGGGTGTCATTATCGCTTTGCTTCAAACAACAGTCGATAGCGCACTTTCATCCGTTGAGAAGGGACTGTTCGGGAAGGCTGTACAACTCGCTACTGAGACTATCGAATATGCAAAGACCACCAGCGGCAGTGTTTTTGAGACCTTCAACTTCTGGAAGGCTATCGCTGATGGATGCTCCGTCTATTCATCCGTCCAAAGCCGCACCGGTGACCTTCCTTCTGATGCTATTCGAAGTATCCTTGAGAAGGGCTCCCAGGAGGCTTATGAGATCTTCGCTGATATCGATAAAGTCGGCACTGATGTCGTTTTTGCTCAGGGACTATATGCAGATGACGAACAGCCAGGCGTCGATCTTACCCGATGTATCCATGCTACAATTCTATGTCATAAGCAAGGAGTCCACATCGCGTCTAATGACCGCCATGCCCAATCTGTTGCCTACTATAATCTGGGATGGGCAGAGTACCGCGCCCATATCTGCCTCCCTCCTGAAATCAGAAAGAAGTCTAGCAGCTACATTAAGGCTGCGGTGAGGTCGTTCAAGCGCGCAATCGAGTTGGAAGCTGGAAATTCAGAATTCTGGAACGCTCTCGGTGTGGTGACCAGTGAGATTAACCCTTCGGTATCACAGCATGCATTTGCTAGAAGCTTGTACCTTAACGAACGAAGTCCTGCGGCTTGGACCAACTTGGGAACACTCGCCTTGTTGTCAGGAGATGTAAAGCTCGCCAATGAGGTCTTCACAAGGGCCCAGTCAACTGATCCCGACTATGCGCATGCTTGGCTGGGACAAGGCTTTGTGGCTCTGTTGCATGGCGACACCAAGGAAGCCCGTGGACTCTTTACTCACGCGATGGAGATTGCTGATGCATCTTCAGTGCCTACTAGGCGCCACTACTCGAGCTCTTTGTTTGACCACATTCTCACAGTTTCTCCCAACGAACTCAATGTGGAGTCACTTATCCAACCACTCTTCGCACTTAACCAGTACCAAAGCCTCAAGTCTCAAGACTTGGCGTTTACACATCTGGCAACGCTGTTCCAAGAACGCACAAACGAGAGTGTCCGTGCTGTTGAGACGCTTGAGAAACTCTCCTCGACGATTGAGGCTGACTATGAGAGCACAGAGTCTCCCCAGAGTCTTGCCAAGTTTGCTTTAGCTAAGACGGATTTGGCACGAACATATCTTGCATCTGGGTCTTATGAAAAGGCAGTTGAGTGCGGTGAACTAGCCTTGGGACTGAGTAGCGAGGAGGCAGAGAATGAGCTTTCGAGCGAGCAACGGAAGAAGGCACGATTATCTGCCCATCTTACACTCGGACTGGCCCAGTACTACAACAATGAATTCGAAGACGCCATCAAGTACTTTGAGACTGCCTTGGAGGAATCCGACGGCAACCCGGATGCTGTGTGCTTGTTAGCTCAGGTACTTTGGGCCGAGGGGTCTGAAGCTTCACGAGACAGAGCTCGTGAAAAGCTATTCGAAGTGATCGAGAACCACCCTGAGCACGTTCAGTCGGTTCTTCTTCTTGGTGTTATCGCCTTGTTGGATAACGACGAGGATAGCTTGGAGGCGGTCGTTGAAGAGCTACACGGACTTCGAACCAACCACAAGGTGACAGCATCAGAGCAGTCGAACATCGGCGAGGTGCTGCGTGCCATTGCAACACTGGGAGAAGGACGTACGGAAGAGGACATGAGGACGCAGGTACAGACAGATATCATGCTCTACCCCAATCTCCCCCATGGCTGGGCTGCTATGGCCCAATCTACAGGTGACGAGCATGCTGCCCAGATGGCGCTCAAGGTAGCTTCAAGAGATATTCCTCCAAAGGGTCTCTTGGATGCGCAGGATCTCTCAAAGGCGTATGCAGGAACAGCAACTGCTGGCGATGCTCAACGAGCAGCGTTCCTGGCGCCTTGGGAACAGGGTGGTTGGACTTCTCTCGCTGCTGCTACTGAGAGTTTTTGAAAGACATGATAGAGTGAGGGTGAGAGAATATGAGTGATGATAAGAAAGATCATGTTAAATCTGTAGAGAAGCATTGTCACAACGAAAATAAACATTAACTGTGCACAAGTTATTGTAGAAGAGGGGTATCATGTACAAACCACACATATCTTCCTTACGACCCTTGCCTTTCACTTTGTTGTATCTCCTCCTTTAATTTTGCCAGTCTTCCATCCGTCCATGTCTTCTGCCACGCCTCAACTTTACCACCAAGCATGAGACATTTATCTGGTTCCAGTAATACCATACCTCGAGCAATCACCGTACCAGCCTTGAGCAAAATCTTCTCGCCGATTTGAGTCTTTCCAACCCCAATTCCATCGTGACGTCGTAGTTCTAGTGCAAATATCTTGGTTCCCTTGCAGTCCTGTAGCACCAATCTGTGCGTCGCATTTTTACCCGCGGGTTTAGGACCTGCTGTGTTGCGAGCTCCCCCTGGCCTTTGAGTCTGGCTCTCATTGTTCTCATCATCGTCTTCTGCTGTGACGCGGATGACTTCTCTTCCACGCGTGGTCTCACCTCTCGCCACAGCTTCCATCTCTTCGACTTGTTCCCAGCGACTCAATGTAAGATTCTCGATATCCAGAACCTGGACATGGACAGGTCTTGGTAGTCGTTTCTCACGGGACTCCGTAGACTCAACATCTGGAGGAAAGGATTGGACAGCACTTGTATTTATGATTGCGCTGCTGGTCAAGTCTGCAGCTAATAGCCTAGCTTTGGCTGTGGCTACAAGAGAAGGCATGGGTGGTGGTGGAGAGCGTGCATTTATAAGAGAGTTGAGGAAGGTACTCGATGGGTGAGGGAGGTTCTGAGCCAGTATCGAGGCTTTGAGTTGGTTGATAGGATCCATTTTGTGTTATTGTTGTACCATCATGTTATTGATCTTTTGGTGTTTTGGAAATAATTGCCAGACGAAGAGTTCCATTATATTCAGCCTTGTTGTAGGAATGACGTTCCAGCGGCTGAAAGTGGGCCGTCCCCTAAATTTAGTGTCGAGTGCCCCTGCGTCTCAGGCCTTCGACCACTAACAGCAGTCCTCCACCGTGTCCCGTTCAGCTCGGTTCAGCCTTGTCAACCTCCAACTGTCCCTCAGTATTATCGACCTCCTCGACTTCAGCTTGTGTCGGCCGATTTCTCTCTTCTTTTTACGCTTTTTGATATATCCTCTATAATGTCTACTATAGCCTCTCCTCGCGAGCCCCCTCGGCGCACTCCAACTAACTCCAACCGCCCATCCTTCGAAACCTCTCGTTCCGGCCTCACTTCTCCCGTCTTAACACAAGGGCCTACGAATCCTCCTGGACCCCCTCAGCAACAGCAGCGCAAAACTTCATCCAATCGCGCTGCTCTGAGAGAATACTACAACCTACGCGCTCAAGCTCCGCGCATCGAGATACCCGACTCTGAAGTCCCAGCCACGGAAATCGATGCCCCTGATTTCAATGCCGAGGAATATGTTTCTAAGATTATCACGAAGAGCAGCTTGGAGGAACTCATGAAGCTGTACACACGTGTAGTGGGAGAAGTACGCGCATTGGATGCGGAGAAGAAGGCTTTGGTATACGATAATTACAGTAAGCTGATTACAGCGACTGAAACGATTCGCAAGGTAGGTTACCATGGTTCGTTTGCTATGCAATTACATGCTAAGTATGCAATTAGATGAGAGCAAACATGGACCCCTTAAATCCTATGGCCTCGACACTCGACCCCGCGATTGCACAGATCTACAGCCAGGCGTCCTCGATCCGAGATGCACTCCGTGAAACAATCCCTGCGCCAGATTCCGAGGAAGGCAAGAAACGAGAAGCTGTAGCCAGACAACAACGGACAAGAGAACTAGCAGCCCAGGCCCTGACAGTCCCTGAACGACTTCGCACGCTAGTCAGCGAGGGAAAGATTGCGCAAGCCCGCAAGGAATGGGTTATGCCAAGGAAACTGCTCGAGTCTTGGAAGGAGAAGGGAATTGGCGGAAGTGACGTTGAAGAGTGTATAGAAGAGGGTGACGAGGCGTTAAGACAGGCCGATGATAAGAGCGGTACATCAAGCCCGAGGATATCAACGAACGAACGGCTATCGAGAGATAGTCGCGTATCAAAAGATGGGCGGTAATGCACGGCAGACGAAGATATACCCAATGCTGTTTAACAGCCTTTTGTTGCTCTGGCGTTCAATGATGAATATATTTGGGCCATTTTCCTCGTCCCCAACTCCTAGCAACCCTCTATAACTACACAACAGCCGTTCCTTTTTATACAACACTCGATATAGAAACTATTTCAGATCGTTCACATCCAAAATAGTAAAGGGATCCTTGTCCACCTTGCTGATAATCACCTCCACCTCAGGAATAGTCTCCCGGATAGCAGCCTCCAACTTGGGTCTAAGCACCTCCTGGAGGTATCCACGCTCAGAGTTGCTATGAAATACCTGCACAAGTGTGCGGCCCTGCTGGATAGCTCTCAGGGCTGAGTGGTGGCTCGTCTCGCCAGTTACAAGCAGATCAACATCGGCCTTCTTGAGGACGTCGTAACCGCTACCAGCGCAGACGCCGAAGCTGCTGACCTTGGTGGTCTTGATATCAGCACCCACAGGGCTTGCTACCATGACATGCTTGAGTCCGCCGAGCTTGTCAGCAAGGCGAAGGATGATCTCGGAAAGAGAAACGGCGCTGTCAAAGCGACCAATTGAGCCGTAGCCCGCACCAGAGTGGCTGGAAGGGACGTTGGTGGCAGGTGTGGCAACGGAACGCTTGCTCTCGTGAGGTCCGGACACAATATCGGCGAGCCAGGTGTTGAGGCCTTCAGGGGCGGCGTCAACGGCAGTGTGGGGGCAGTAGACAGCGATGCCAGCCTTTGCCAGCTTGAGAAGAGTGGCTTGCTGGGGGTCGTTGTTGGTGATGGACTTGAGACCGCCAAAAATGAAGGGATCTGGCGCCATGTTAGTGGAACCAAAAGTGTATCGACTTGAAGAGTACTGCAGACTTACGGTAGCTGACAATGACGCTGACATCTTGCTCAATTGCGTCCATAGCGACTTGGTAGGTCAAATCATTGGTGACCAAAACTCGCTTCTTCTCTTTGGCGTCTTCTTCCGAGTTTCCAACCAATAACCCAACATTATCCCAGCTTCTGTCTGCAATCTCTTCTGGGTACAGCTTCTGCATAGACGCAACAACAGCCTTGGTGAAGGATGAGGACTCAACCTGCCAAGCGCCCCAAGCTCCGCTTTCGCTCATTTTGGCTGAGTATGGAATGGATGATGAGATTGAGTTGTTCTGTGATTGACAGGAAGAGCAAAATCTGCTTGACCCTGTGTATGAGACAGAGGGTCGTCTCGAAAGAGGGGTGTGTAATCGAGATGAGCTTCGTGTAAGTTGTCTGTTCAATCTTAGAACAGAGCTTCTCATAGCAACTGTGCTTCAAACAAAGTATGATGTACGCAGCTATTAATGGAAGATTTAATGTTAGTTCCCGGGCCAGGTCAATTATTGACGATCATCAATTGGCAGATGATTAGGACTCACTCACCAATTAAATGCGTAGAATACTTAGTCTGGGATAAAAAGATGAAGCTACTGTAGAAGCTGTTGAAGCTTGAAGCCAGAAGAAGAAGCGAAGAAAGGGTCCAATGAGCTCATACCGTGCGCAGCGCCGACCTGAACTGTTCTATCCCCCATCCACGAGGCTCCGACTCCACCGAAGCTAGGCCGCCTCACACTGTGAAGGCACTACCCCACGATGATATCTAATCAATCAATCAATTAATTAAATAGAATCTGAACGCCGTCCTCCCTTCAACACGCTCATTCATAGCCTCCAAACATCCTCCCTTCTCCCCCACAAGCAATGTCTTCACAAATCACAGACGAGTCTCTGCGCGAGGCTATCAAGCAGCGCCTCGAGGCCACTCATGTTGAAGTAACAGACATGTCTGGTCAGTAACCTACTCCGTTCTCCCACTACCCCGCGAACCCCTCCAAGCCGATCACGGCGCAGAATCCGATAGCTAACTGGAAGAACCATTGCAGGCGGTTGTGGTCAAGCTTTCAACTCCGTGATCGTGTCTCCCCAGTTCCAGGGTCTCAACTCTCTCAAGCGCCACCGTCTTGTCAACGCTGCTCTCAAGGAGGAAATCGCCATCATCCACGCTTGGACCGCCAAGTGCCAGACACCCGAAGAGTACGCCAAGACCAACGAAGCAGCCGATGCGCCGTCGCAGGCATAAACTCTTCCGTCTTCCCTTCTCTTCTTCAAAGATACTAGGATCATACAACATGGAGTTTTTGCGTAAAACGGGCATGCGACGGACACAAGGGACGGATGATTTACGGGGTGGTGAAGGGATTTAGATAACGAGATATCCGTACCGGAGCGGACTGGATGCGCGGTACATCACGAAGAAATAAATATCAAGAAATCGATTTTATAATTAGGACATCTTTATTGGCAAGCGTTCAACGCGGTAACAAGACGGTTCGTGGAAGTGGTCATCTCATCTTTTGCGCCAACACCATGTCTTCCGTGACGGCATCTCTTTACTCATACTCCTTGACAACCCAACAGCCATCTCTTAGCTTGAAAATCATTTACACGTACGGGTTTACAACAAACCCAGCAAGTCCTCGCTGTCCTTCTTGGGCTGCTGAGGCGCCCCTCCCTGCGCCTGCTGCAGTTGCATCGCTGCTGGTAGGGGCTCGCCCGCTGACGAACCGCCAAAGTTCAAGCCCTCAAATCCATTCATCAAGTCATTCATGTTACTGCTGGGTCCTGCAGCTGGCGCAGGAGCTCCTGTGCCTGAAGGCTGCGCCGGCGCATCGAACATGCTCATCATGTCGGCCATGGCTCCTGAAGGTGCGCCAGCAGACGGGCTGGCCACTCTGTCTGGGGTTGCTGAGGCACTGTTCTGTTCTTGAGAAGCAGGCGCCGCGCCATCGAAGTCAATGTCGAGCAAGTTTTCAATATTGTTCTGGGCACCGCCAGGGCCATTGGATGATCCTGCGGCAGCAACTGAAGCTGCGATAGGGTTGTCGGCAGCGTTTTGTCGTTGTTCCTGAATAGCAGCTCGTTGAATCTCGTCGGCACCGAAGCGCCCCTTGCCAACAAATGACTCAGGAGGCTTGTGGTAGACGGAAGCAAGAGTAGAAAGTTCGGTGAGAAGTTGTTCCAAAAGAGCGGGAGGGAGACTCGTCATTGTGGTTGTAATAGTGGGCTTTTGGGATAGGACAATATTCTGGAGAGTGGCGTTAGCAATCATCCACGACTATGCTCCATACTTTCTTACCTTAGCGACCTCAGGGTCCGAGGAAAGAAGACGCCAGTACACATATGCCCTGTCCCGAATGTCGGGATTGTCGTTTTCCGCTGTAGCCGCCTGAAGAACCTTTTGGACAAGACCCTGGTTACTGCCAGGCTTTTTCAAGAACAGCTTCACAACAGCTGTCAATATTTGCAATTGCGTCTGTATAACAGTCAGTACAAGCCCCTGTGGAGGGCGATACGTGTCTTACCTGTGTGAACTCTTCCATGAAAGACTCGACAAAGCTTTCCAAGATCTCATCAGCATTATTGATCTTCTCGGCATACTCACCAACAATCCAGATCAGAGATCCACGAGCAGTAGGCTCGTCCAACTCGTCGATATGCTTGCAGAGCGTGGGAATAACACCCTCATAGCCGGGGTATTTTCGGAGAATATCCTTGATGACCACAATTACCTCCTGGACAACGTAGTTGACCTTGGTAGAGATGAGGTCTTCAAGAGCCGCAACACACTTCTCAGCAGCGTTCTCGATCTTGATGGCAACTTGACCGATGGCCTTGACAGCTCTTCGGACGAAGTCCATGTCCACCTCCAGAGCATATTCCTTCAACTCAGCGAGAAGCTGCTCGTAGTTGTGCTCATTTGCTATTCTAACCATGATTTCCAGCTTCTGCAGTTTCACGTATGGTGGGTCAGTGTATTTGCAGAAGAAGACGCGCATCTCCTTGCTAAGAATGTCAGGCTTAGCTTGGAGTAGGAGGTCAATGTTTCGAAGAGCAACATATTGAACCTCGGGCTGCGAAGCAACCAGGGTAACTGATTGTTGTCAGTCAAAAACTCGGATCTTATCAACATATACGTACCAAGAGGAGGTGCCATCTTCTTGAGGTAGGACCTCACAAGCTCGGGGTTGAGAGCCTTCATGTGAATGAACACAACCTTCACAGCAGCAAGAACCACACTAGGGTTAACATGCTGGAACTGAGGTGCGACACGTTCACAAATGTGCTCCGACTCCTTCTGGTCTGACGCAGAGTAGTCTGCCAGGGTTGTCAAGATAGTAACTCGTCCCCATTCGGTACACTCGTTAAGAGCCATAAGCAGCTTCTTCAACGTCACGGGTGTGACAATCAACGCCCTCGTCTCAGGCGCGGTCTCAGTGATCTCAGAGAGAGCGGTCACTGAGTTAGCGACAACCATAGGGTTAGGGTCGCCAATCAGCTCCTGAAGAGCCTCCAAAAAGCCATTCTCGATGCACATCTGCGGATTGAGGTCGAACAGTTTAGCGACGCAGATGGCGGCCGTCTTGCGCACGTATGGCGATTCGTCTCGTAATGTCTTTCTCAGGGGTTCTTCCATATAATCCACCATTTTATCCACTCTGATGCATCCCATTGTTCGAATCGCGAGTGCTCTTATCAGCGGGTTTGGATCTTCGGAATCTTGAACGAAAGTGTTGACGGCGAGAATGCAGAGATCGGGATGCGATTTGGCATAGTTCCTGGACAATCATGTCAGCTCTTTAAACCCACCCCACGAACTGTCGGCAGCTATAGAGCTAGGGAGGGTAGGTCAATAGCTATACAGCCTCAACCACGTACATCAGGTACAGGTACACAAGCTTCTTTTGATCGAGATCGCCGGTCGCAATGTTCTTGAGCACATCGGGGAAGAGTGCCGACACATCTTTGCCCAGCGTCATGGCCATGATGGTCTTTTGGATCGACTCCTTGCGCTCGTATGCATACTGAGAGACCAGACCAGCGCGCAGCTCAAAGGTCTCACCCTTGCGAGGCACAGCAAAGGCGCCCTTAATGCGATTTACCGCCATCGTCGAGGGTGTTGGAGGGGCACGTGGCGAAGGTTGGTGGTGACGGAGAGGTTGAGGTTACGTTGATGTTGAAGACCGGCGGTGACAGCTTGATCGAATTGGCCAGGCCTGATAGTAGCTACTTGTACCCGAGGATGGAAGCCTGCATCCACCGGTTATTTTGCGTATCGGAGGATGCGCTAAAGATGGGCGAGGTCGTGAGCGTTATTGGATCGGAAAGGAGTTGATCGATCTGAGATTGATTAAGGCAGTCGTAACTGTCACCAAGGATGCCAAGGCCACGAAGATACATAGGTAGGTCCAGGCCACCTCCACTGAGTTGCCAGGATGAGCCACTAAAGGGGGGCACACTACAGCGGCCCTGTCAGCTCCCATTAAGCTAGCCTGACCCAGGCTGCCCCCTAACTCTAAAATTCCGCCTGATTGCCGTTCGCAGGTAGCGTGGCTTCAATGGCTAACAATTTATCTTTGGCCAGCTTAGTCATGAACCTTTCATGACGGGCGAGCGCTAGAGGTCCGCCTTCATGACGATGCTCAGGTAGAACATCTGTATCGTCAGAAGTCAAATATCGATCACTTTAACGAAACATATTGGATTGTTTTGATACTAGAGAAACAGTACTACTTTCAGTTTCTCAATTCAAGTCATCTACTCCAAAACCCATCAGAATGGTGAAACATATCCTACTAGTCTACCATAACATGAAATCTAACAATGAACAGGCATTGCCAAATCTACGTCGACTCTTTATAGAGTCACGTACAGATGATGAAGAGCGAGATGTGTCTAGGAAAGCGGTATGCATATTCAAGATCCATTGCAGTGTGCATGCTGATAGGAACTAGTTCTATAACGCAGTTCTCTTTATGGGATCAATCGCTGTTTTCAGTCTCATCGCTCAAAGGCTAAATGCTGGAAAATAATGACAAGGCTCATGTCAAAATTCAAGCAAACCCATTCATAAACTTGGAGCAAGGCGTCGTCATTTAATGTTAATCAGAGCAGGTAGCTCGGATTCAGTCATCAGCTTCTTCTGCCTCTTCTTCTTCAGCCCCTGCTTCATCCTTATTCTCCTTCTTCGAAGCCGCCTTTGCTTCTTGCTTACGCCAAAGACCGGCCAAAAACTCGTTTGTACTCGCTTCTTCAAGACTTTTGTCATCTCTCTTCTTCATAAATCTCGGGAATCTCATGCTCAATCCCCTCTCGTCACTTACAAGTCCGATCGCTGCAGTATATGTTGGACTCAGCGTAATATCTGCAAAAGCCATCTCCCACACCTCTTGCGGCTCGAACCAAATGTCAGGTCTTGGACCTGAGTATTCCACAAAACTAGGCTGTGTGGTCCTCGTGTTTTGAGGCTCGCCGCTCTCTTCGCCATCATCGTAAAACTGTCGGTTGGCCTTGTAGAAACTATCCGAAAACCCGGACATACACTTGCATACAGCTTCCAAAGATCCAGTCTCCTCGTTACGACAAGCCATAAGCATAGGAGACCACCATTTCGCCTTGCGTCCCTGTCCATGCCAGGCAGCGACAGGAATGAGATCAATTGTGTCAAAACTTGAGTGGTAGTCTTTCTTGACCTTAAGCCAAGAGTCAAGTCTTTTGTCTGGCTCATACGTCGCCAACAACGGTTTGCGCCTGGTTTTGACTTTTTCTCCATTTTCGTCCTTCTTGCCTTTAGATTTCCCCTTCCCTTTTGACTTTGATCTTGGAGTCAGGGTTCTATCAGATCCTTCTGCTCCGTCTTCTTCTCCGTCTCCCAGGTACGGCGCTGGAGGTAAATTGTCCAGAATTTTCACCATTATTCCTTCACACTTAAGATCCGTAGCAGCTTTGAAAAACTCAAGGACCGATTCTGAATCTGCAGACGTAGCGTCAAGACTCTTGACCCAGGTAAAGTGATGCGGTATCTCTTTGAACAGAGACCGCAGAAGCTCTCGCCTCTCTCGGAATGGTCGATCTAGTAGTGGCTGTCCATTCAGATACATCAAATCAAACGAGAACATGCAGACATCCACTGTGATAGTTCCAATGTCGACATCTTTCCTCGCACGGTTTGTGAGTGTCTGGAAGTTTTTGAGTTCTCCAGTTTCGCGGTCAACAGCCACAACTTCGCCCTCCATAATGAAACTATCGACACCCTCTCCGCGTATCTTTGGTATTAGCTCTACCAAGTCGGGGTATTTGTCTGTCATGACTTCCAAATGGCGAGAGAAGATGCTGACTTTTCCGTTTTCATCACAGTGTATTTGGGCTCTCTGACCATCGTACTTGAATTCGCATGCAAAGTCTCTCCCTTGTAGTTTTGTGAGCATCTCAGATAGATCTCTCGTAATGCTTCCAAGCATAGGGCGTAGAGGAATGTGCAGAGCAAGGCCGCATCGTATTAATAGTTCCTCTGAAATGCCGATTTCGAGGAGAACCGGGACAAGATCGTTATAGTTTGGACGCCTTGCAAAGCAAGCCTTGACTATTTCCTCGGCCCGACTCCAGACCTCAGCTAGATCTTCTTTCTTTAGTTTGGCTAGATCAGATACTGATTTAAGGGGGAAGTCGGCTCCTGGTGGGCGAGACAGTAAGAAGGCTCGCGATAAAGCAATCAGCATCGTCGTTTTAACAGCACCAATGCGTAGCTACGTTTTGTTAGATGGTGGTCAATGAATATAGCAATGGCCATGCTTACATGTTGACACAGAGTTCGCACCACGAATCGGCTTTCTTCTCCACCACGGGCATCTTGGAGAAGACGATCGACTATTCTCTGTTTGGTTTCTGCACTGCCTTGTCCCTGACTGTTGGCAATCTTCACCAAAGAGTCGTAGACACCCTTGATCGTCAGAGGTTTTGGTTTCCTCAGAGTAAAGCTTTGTTTCTTCTTGACCTCGAAAGCTACATCTCCAGCGTCGCCATATTTATCGTAGATGGCTTTCAGTGCTCGATTGTCAAGTCCACAGACATTTCGCAACGCTTTGGATATAGCTGATCCACCCAGCCCCAGTTCCATAGAGATGTAAGGGGGTGAAATGGCATTAGTTGCTAGCCAGACCTGTAGCAGTTAGCGATAATCCAACCACATACGGAATTCGAACATACTGCTGGTAGCAAACTCGCTGGATCGCCCTCGATCAAAACTCTTAAACAGTTTACAAGGGTGTCTACGATCTTGATTCGGCTTGTAGTACCATTAATGAGAATAAAACAGCGCGTGAGTAGTGCATAGGATGCATTGCCACCTTCAGAAGCCCAGTGTTCTTTCAACTGATCCAGATATTCCGCTGGATCAAAGGTCAGAGGCGACTCGTCGAAGGGTATCGAGGTTGTGGTCGTATCCTCAGCCATTCCTGCTGCTTGAAGGCCGAGTGTAGGTTTCATCTTATTGCCTACACTAGGTTTATTCAGAGCCATTGGAAGGGTGACTGACGGCTTGGATCTGGGGGCCGTTGGGCTCGGGCTTTCATCTCTGGATATTGATTCATTGTGCTTATTTGGTAGTTGAAGAGTTTGTTCCTGTAACGCAGCCTGTGGAGTGTTGGCAGCCTCTTGATCCCATTCCGCCTGGAGCTTCCTAGCCAATTCCTCGTCGGTCATCAGCGTGGGTACATCACTGGAAATCTCATCGTTCTCTTCGATCTTTGGCTTTTTGGCAGAGTCCGCCTCATTTTGTTTTTGCTTTGCGAAGAAATATTCAAGACCTCTTGCAGGTGCTGTTGATTTATTGCCATTGTTGAGCTTCCGTTTCTTGGTAGGACTCGGCATGGCGGAAGTAGACTGTAAGTTATTTGTGGTTTAACTCATTGATTCTTACAATGTCTCAGTCGAAAGGACAAAGGACCATCAATTAACATTGGTAAATAGTAAATACACCCATTCACGTCCGTCTTTAACAACAATCTAAAACGCGGCGCATCGATGACGACGTTTGGCGCGAAGCCACGTGATACAGCTGAGAGCTTCCCAGAATCAGGAACCAGCCCGCTACTCGGCGCTAAACCTTTTTTGCACGCACAGCACAGCACAAGCGATTCATCTCACACAACGTCGAAATCTTTGCTCTGCCCCACCATCGCGAACCTCCCCCCGAC